>OX155896.1:27850110-28045110 GCA_944588485.1 Phosphuga atrata | reverse complement strand
CAAGAAATTGAAGAAATTGGTGAAGCACATGGAACACAAGTTTTAAATAAAATTGAAGAACCAAAAGCCTTGCAAGAACAAATCATACTATTAAATAAAATAGTCGAAGAAATGAAAGACAAAAACAATATACTAAAAGATTACGTAGAAGTATTAAAAGAACAGATTAACATATTAAAAAAAAATGATGGAAAAAAACATCAAAACAAAACAACACCATCGAATGTATGTACCGGAGTAAACGAAAACAGGTATTATAATAATAATAACAATACCCGATCGTCCAAAATTGTCACTGAAACTTCAACCTCGATGAGACAACAAAACAACAACACTGATAACACGCTCGATGTAGAGATTTTGGGAGATCAAGAAAATGCAACCAACAATACTCCGCTAAACAAATCAATGGCTATGAGAACCGTGACGTCCGGTACCATATCGATTCCGCGCGACGCGAATCACGAAGAACCCGTCGCGATCAACAGAGGGAGAAGGAATCGCGCCTCAATCGGATGCGGGCAAATAAATGAGACGGAAAAAAATACTGGTTTCGCAGGCAGAGAACCGGAACCGAAGAAAATATGGTTACACATATCTAGGGCGAAGGACCATGTTACTGAGGAAATAGTAAGAGATTATTTAGTCACAAAAACTGGGAGACAAACAAATAAGTTTGTAGTTGAAAAACTTATCCCAAAATTCCACACAGCCAATAACAACAGTTTTAAAGTTGGCGTTGAGCTAGACCTAAAAGACCTAGTCTACGATAATTCTTTTTGGCCAGAAGGTATCAGACACGAAAGGCTAAATTTTCGGTTACTAGATCGAAGCCGACAATCAACAAACCCTCCAAGTCGAAACAGAAATTTCGAAAACCCATAAACAAACAGCATAATCCCAATAAGACAGTCAGCATAATCAACCAGAACGCCCAATCCATTGGAAATTCAATCGAAAAGATAGAATACATGTTACAAGAAAATTCTGAATGCAAAATTTTAGTCATTACAGAACATTGGAAGAGTGAAGATCAATTGGCAACTTACCAACTATGTAACTTCCAGATAGCGTCTAAATTCTGCAGGATTGAAGGAGCCCATGGCGGCGTCGCTATTTACTGCAAGAAATGTATAAATTTTCTACCAAGAAATGATATTGAAAGACTGGCAGAAATTTACATTTTCGAGTGTGCAGCGATAGAAACTGTCATAAACAACAAAAAAACTATAATCGTAGCGATATACCGCGCACCACAAACGAGCCACGCTCAATTCATAGATAAACTGCAACAGCTACTGCTTAAAATATTCAAAGAAGATAAACAATACATTATCATGGGTGATTTCAATATAGATACAATAAAACCCACACGCCATCGCCAACAGTTCGACTCGATTTTAAGATCTTTCAATACTGAACTAACAATGAACGAGCCAAGCCATCCCTCAAGTGGATCTTGTATCGATAACATAGCTGTAAAATCAGATATGCCCTACTCAGTGCAAACTATTGAGTACCACATATCTGACCACAATGCCCAGAAGATAACGTTCACAGAAGAAAAACAAAAAACAACAACACTCAAAATCATAAGGTTATTTAGCCCAGAAAATATAATAAGGCACAAACAATTTCTACAAGAAGAGTCATGGGCTGACCTATACACCTTAGACGAAACAGATGTAGACCGTCAATGGAATGCGTTTATGAAGATTTTCATGTCTCATTTCAACGAATGTTACCCTAGAGTTTCTCGCAATGTAAACTGCCTAAACAGGAAACGCATTTTTACCAGCCCTGAAATAGACAAACTAAAAACACGACTTGGAATACTACAAATTTTGTCTCACCATAACAAATCTTTCAAGACACAACACAACAGGACACGACGGAGGTACGACTTTCTACTAAAACAAGAAAAAAAGAAGAAACTAGAAAACAAATTAATAAATTCAGAAAATCCCATGAAAACAACATGGGATATAGTGAGGGATATTACATGTCTTAAAATGTCAAGCAATAAACAGTACACCATCGAAGATCCGCATAACGAAGATCCACAG
Source organism: Phosphuga atrata (assembly GCA_944588485.1). NCBI lineage: Eukaryota > Metazoa > Arthropoda > Insecta > Coleoptera > Silphidae > Phosphuga > Phosphuga atrata. The sequence goes on along the minus strand of OX155896.1, from coordinate 28,043,044 downwards.
GATAAAGCCAACGAATTAAACAATTTTTTCACTGACTACCCCCGACTTCTATCCAACAATATACCTCACACTCCATACGAAGACAAAATAATAGACACCAAATCATCCATATTCCTAGAACCAGTATCAAATGAACAACTTCACAATATAATAACGTCTATAAGGAACAAGAAGAGCGCCGGTGACGACGAAGTGCCAGCTATATTAATTCAAAATATTTTCTGGGAAATTGTAGAACCGCTAAAATACATAATAAACAACTCCATAGAACGTGGAATTTTTCCAAACTCTCTCAAACATTCCATCATAATACCGCTACACAAAAAGGGTGATAAAAAATTAATAGAAAATTACAGGCCAATAAGTACACTATCTGCCTTCTCCAAAATATTTGAAAAAGTTATTGCATCCAAGACAATCAACTTTCTTGAAAAGTATCACTTAATTAGCAACGAGCAACATGGTTATAGAAGCGGGAGGAGCATCGACACAGCATGTTTTAATTTTATAAAATATATACATCAAGAATTGGAAAATAAAAACATACCATGTGGAATTTTGATCGATCTTTCCAAAGCTTACGACACCGTAGATCACACGATTCTTCTGGATAAATTATTCAAATACGGAGTGAGAGGGATCGCTCATGAGTGGTTCCGCTCCTACTTATCTAACCGTACACAGCAAACCAGAGTAAATACCACACTATGTCAAGAAAAATCAACAATCAGGGAAACACACATAGGAATACCTCAGGGTAGTATCTTGGGACCCCTATTATTCACTCTATATATTAATGACCTACCTTCAACAATAAAATCTACACCACATAAAATGGTCAATTACGCAGACGACACTTCCCTGTTATTATCCAACACCAGACTGGATGACTTATATGCCAATTTAAATATTACCATGGCAAGAATAACCGAATGGTTCAACATAAACAAACTCACAATCAACAGCCAAAAAACCAGCGTAACAATTTTTAAAACAGGTAGATCATTACTTAACTATCCCAAACGAGTTACAATAGGAAAAGACGATATAGCCGTTAAGAAGACTGTGAAACTTTTAGGAATGGAAATCGACTGCTGCGTAAATTGGAATGCTCACATAAATGCACTAGAAGAAAAATTAAATAAAACAACATATGCCATAAGAATTTTACAGCGAAGCGTAAGTCAAGAAGTCCTAAAAATTGTATATTACGCTAACTTTCACTCCCATTTACGTTTTGGGATTTTATTTTGGGGTTGCAGCAAAGATGTTTATCGAACATTTAGGATCCAAAAACAGGCAATAAGAATCATGTACAAAATGAAGTACTATCAATCTTGCCGTGGAAAGTTTAAGGCTGCAAATATTTTAACGGTCACCGCACTATTTATTTACGAAACCATAAATTTCTTAGTGAAGAACAAACATTTCTTCACAGAACACATGAATTCCAACCACAGAAACACTAGAAATCAAAACCAAATCTTCATTTTACCAAAACATAACTTGACAATGACGGAAAGAGCACCACCTTATATAAATTTAAAACTATATAATTCATTGCCAAGACATATAAAGCTGATACAAAGCCAAAGACAATTTATAAAAGAAATCCGCAACATCCTAGTAAACATGGAACCTTACAATTTAAAGGAATATTATGAAAATATAAAAACCCATCCAACCTAATTTTTTTATTATTATTATTAGATTATACTATTATTCTGTCTGGACATATTTCATTAAGTTTTACAAATGTATTTATATCTGTTATGTATAACTTTCTATAATGAAATAAAATAAATTGAATTGAATTGAATTGAATTGACTAGACAGACAAGACTAGACAGACAAGACTAGACAGACAAGACTAGACAGACAAGACTAGACAGACAAGACTAGACAGACAAGACTAGACAGACAAGACTAGACAGACAAGACTAGACAGACAAGACTAGACAGACAAGACTAGACAGACAAGACTAGACAGACAAGACTAGACAGACAAGACTAGACAGACAAGACTAGACAGACAAGACTAGACAGACAAGACTAGACAGACAAGACTAGACAGACAAGACTAGACAGACAAGACTAGACAGACAAGACTAGACAGACAAGACTAGACAGACAAGACTAGACAGACAAGACTAGACAGACAAGACTAGACAGACAAGACTAGACAGACAAGACTAGACAGACAAGACTAGACAGACAAGACTAGACAGACAAGACTAGACAGACAAGACTAGACAGACAAGACTAGACAGACAAGACTAGACAGACAAGACTAGACAGACAAGACTAGACAGACAAGACTAGACAGACAAGACTAGACAGACAAGACAAGACAGACAAGACTAGACAGACAAGACTAGACAGACAAGACTAGACAGACAAGACTAGACAGACAAGACTAGACAGACAAGACTAGACAGACAAGACTAGACAGACAAGACTAGACAGACAAGACTAGACAGACAAGACTAGACAGACAAGACTAGACAGACAAGACTAGACAGACAAGACTAGACAGACAAGACTAGACAGACAAGACTAGACAGACAAGACTAGACAGACAAGACTAGACAGACAAGACTAGACAGACAAGACTAGACAGACAAGACTAGACAGACAAGACTAGACAGACAAGACTAGACAGACAAGACTAGACAGACAAGACTAGACAGACAAGACTAGACAGACAAGACTAGACAGACAAGACTAGACAGACAAGACTAGACAGACAAGACTAGACAGACAAGACTAGACAGACAAGACTAGACAGACAAGACTAGACAGACAAGACTAGACAGACAAGACTAGACAGACAAGACTAGACAGACAAGACTAGACAGACAAGACTAGACAGACAAGACTAGACAGACAAGACTAGACAGACAAGACTAGACAGACAAGACTAGACAGACAAGACAGACAAGACTAGACAGACAAGACTAGACAGACAAGACTAGACAGACAAGACTAGACATACAAGACTGGACAGACAAGACTAGACAGACAAGACTAGATAGACAAGACTAGACAGACAAGACTAGACAGACAAGACTAGACAGACAAGACTAGACAGACAAGACTAGACAGACAAGACTAGACAGACAAGACTAGACAGACAAGACTAGACAGACAAGACTAGACAGACAAGACTAGACAGACAAGACTAGACAGACAAGACTAGACAGACAAGACAAGACAGACAAGACTAGACAGACAAGACTAGACAGACAAGACTAGACAGACAAGACTAGACAGACAAGACTAGACAGACAAGACTAGACAGACAAGACTAGACAGACAAGACTAGACAGACAAGACTAGACAGACAAGACTAGACAGACAAGACTAGACAGACAAGACTAGACAGACAAGACTAGACAGACAAGACTAGACAGACAAGACTAGACAGACAAGACTAGACAGACAAGACTAGACAGACAAGACTAGACAGACAAGACTAGACGGACAAGACTAGACAGACAAGACTAGACAGACAAGACTCACCAAATCCACTATTCCACCTTGGCTTTTAGTATGCGCCACCCCGGTATCGCATATATTGCATTCATTCAGGGTGGGCAGCCCGGACGGTTAATGAAAACCGCCCTAGTTGTCGCCTCCCCGACCAGGATTCGAACCCGGGTCTCCCGCATTGAAAGGCGGGTATGTAGACAGACAAGACTAGACAGACAAGACTAGACAGACAAGACTAGACGGACAAGACTAGACAGACAAGACTAGACAGACAAGACTAGACAGACAAGACTAGACAGACAAGACTAGACAGACAAGACTAGACAGACAAGACTAGACAGACAAGACTAGACAGACAAGACTAGACAGACAAGACTAGACAGACAAGACTAGACAGACAAGACTAGACAGACAAGACTAGACAGACAAGACTAGACAGACAAGACTAGACAGACAAGACTAGACAGACAAGACTAGACAGACAAGACTAGACAGACAAGACTAGACAGACAAGACTAGACAGACAAGACTAGACAGACAAGACTAGACAGACAAGACTAGACAGACAAGACTAGACAGACAAGACTAGACAGACAAGACTAGACAGACAAGACTAGACAGACAAGACTAGACAGACAAGACTAGACAGACAAGACTAGACAGACAAGACTAGACAGACAAGACTAGACAGACAAGACTAGACAGACAAGACTAGACAGACAAGACTAGACAGACAAGACTAGACAGACAAGACTAGACAGACAAGACTAGACAGACAAGACTAGACAGACAAGACTAGACAGACAAGACTAGACAGACAAAACTAGACAGACAAGACTAGACAGACAAGACTAGACAGACAAGACTAGACAGACAAGACTAGACAGACAAGACTAGACAGACAAGACTAGACAGACAAGACTAGACAGACAAGACTAGACAGACAAGACTAGACAGACAATACTAGACAGACAAGACTAGACAGACAAGACTAGACAGACAAGACTAGACAGACAAGACTAGACACACAAGACTAGACAGACAAGACTAGACAGACAAGGCTAGACAGACAAGACTAGACAGACAAGACTAGACAGACAAGACTAGACAGACAAGACTAGACAGACAAGACTAGACAGACAAGACTAGACAGACAAGACTAGACAGACAAGACTAGACAGACAAGACTAGACAGACAAGACTAGACAGACAAGACTAGACAGACAAGACTAGACAGACAAGACTAGACAGACAAGACTAGACAGACAAGACTAGACAGACAAGACTAGACAGACAAGACTAGACAGACAAGACTAGACAGACAAGACTAGACAGACAAGGCTAGACAGACAAGACTAGACAGACAAGACTAGACAGACAAGACTAGACAGACAAGACTAGACAGACAAGACTAGACAGACAAGACTAGACAGACAAGACTAGACAGACAAGACTAGACAGACAAGACTAGACAGACAAGACTAGACAGACAAGACTAGACAGACAAGACTAGACAGACAAGACTAGACAGACAAGACTAGACAGACAAGACTAGACAGACAAGACTAGACAGACAAGACTAGACAGACAAGACTAGACAGACAAGACTAGACAGACAAGACTAGACAGACAAGACTAGACAGACAAGACTAGACAGACAAGACTAGACAGACAAGACTAGACAGACAAGACTAGACAGACAAGACTAGACAGACAAGACTAGACAGACAAGACTAGACAGACAAGACTAGACAGACAAGACTAGACAGACAAGACTAGACAGACAAGACTAGACAGACAAGACTAGACAGACAAGACTAGACAGACAAGACTAGACAGACAAGACTAGACAGACAAGACTAGACAGACAAGACTAGACAGACAAGACTAGACAGACAAGACTAGACAGACAAGACTAGACAGACAAGACTAGACAGACAAGACTAGACAGACAAGACTAGACAGACAAGACTAGACAGACAAGACTAGACAGACAAGACTAGACAGACAAGACTAGACAGACAAGACTAGACAGACAAGACTAGACAGACAAGACTAGACAGACAAGACTAGACAGACAAGACTAGACAGACAAGACTAGACAGAGAAGACTAGACAGACAAGACTAGACAGACAAGACTAGACAGACAAGACTAGACAGACAAGACTAGACAGACAAGACTAGACAGACAAGACTAGACAGACAAGACTAGACAGACAAGACTACACAGACAAGACTAGACAGACAAGACTACACAGACAACTCTAGAGAGAGAAGGCTAGACAGAGAAGATTAGGCAGAGAAGACTAGATAGGTAAAACTAGGCAGGCAAGACTCTGCAGACAAGCGAAGGCAGAAAAGGCAAGACAGGCAAGAGTAGATAGACAATATTGGGCAACCAAGATTGGACAAACTTGTTAAAACAAACAGACTAGGCAAGCAAAATGATTCCGCTGGAGATTGATTGTTGGAAGTTTCTATAGTGTTATATATTATCTTGTTCGTCGAACTTTTAGGATGGATTTTGTTTGCATAAGCAAGACGGAAAAATGGTGAATTCATCCGTCCGGCTTTGTAATAAATAAGTGACATTTCTGTTACATAATAACGTATCATTAATCAGAATTACTGTAGGAATATTAATCTTTCTCTGTAACACGTACGAGGTATACGTAGTTACGTATTTTTTTAGAAAGAAAAACGTATTTTGGTAATTCTTTAAAACTAACATTAATAGTAACGGGGTGAAGTCTACATTTTTTAATAATTCTCTTAAAATTCCGACAAATAAAAAAGAAAAAAAATCTTTAACGCTTATATGATTCAATTACGATTCCACTTGACGTTGATATAATTTCAACTCCTTGCAATTTATGTCTATGCAACTTCCTGCTGGCGTTAACTTGATACAACTTCATGCTTCTGTAACTTTTCTCCTATAACGCCCCACATTATTTTTAATAATTAATGTGAAACGAACTATATTAGACCACCATTGTATCGCCATCTAATAAATTATATATACAGGGTGTTAGATAAACATGCGGCAAAAATTCAAGGGGTAATTTCCTGGCCTATTCTAGGAATATTTTGTACTATGATGATTTCTGAAAAACGCCTTTGTTTCGAAGATACAGGATGAATACAATTTGCGACAACCATATTCGATATTTGTTGAAATCATTAAAGTAAATAAAAGTATGACATACGCCAATGAGTTTATCAAACATACAAAATTGTTGACGATAACGTCAATAATAAATTAAAGACGATATAATTGTTCATAAAGTCAAAGTGACAGGTATTCCATTATATATTTACACCCATATTTTCGTTCTCCGATATTTCAAATAGTTTTATGGGAAATAAGTAATATTAAAAAATGAAATTTTGTCAAAGAAAATCAGTGAACCTAATAGTGAAACCTTCGTCGAAGCATACGTCATAGTTCTCAAGTATTTAGTGCATATATGCAAGTGAATCAAAGTAATAAAGAAGAAAAATAAAAAACCGAACTATCTTCAAAACAGAAACAAAAAGCAGTATAAACAGATAAGAAGTGAACAGATAAAAATCAAACACATTACATTTTTACCTTACCAGTGGCGTACCATTAAAAATTAATAACATAAAGAGAATAATTCAAAATGGATAAAAGTGAGTGTTCAAAATGTAAACAAACATTTAAACCAACTAAAGAAGTACGATATCGGTGCACACCTTGTGACTTTTGTAAAAGATTAATATGTAATAGCTGTTCTGGATGTTTAGCATCAGAAATAAAATGTTTGTCATTGAAAAACCCGAATATTAAAATTCAATTGCGCAAAATACCGGAATTACGAACATGTTGATATTCTTAGGAATACAATAAAAGATAAAGATCAAATAATTAATGATTAAAATAAAATTATTACGATGTTCAAAGAAAAATTAAAAGAAAAGGAAAATATTAGCACAAAAACAAATTCTACAGAAATCTTATGTAGATGGAGTTAAAATGAACGGAAAAAAACAATAATGCAAGAAGAAATAACTATACAAACCTTGTAATCAAACATAAAGTAAAACAAGATAGTCAAGCACAAAATTTGAACTAAACAAAAACATAAACCCTACTGGGCTGAAGATGGCAGTGACACAAGTAAAAGAAACAAAAGATGGATCTGTAATTATTTCATGTCAAACAAAAAAGGACATTGATACTTTGGAAAAAGCTGTTAAACAGAAGTTGGATGACAATTATGAAATTGAGTTGACAAAAACTCCCAGAATTAAAATTGTGAATTTCACACAGAATATGTCTGCCAACGAAATAACTAAAAGCATTCTTGAACAAAATGACATACAAGATAATATTAAAATAACGTATATCAGGAAAACAAGAAAAGGTTGTAGTACAATTTATTGTGTTTGTTCCGTAATAGCCTTTTAACAGATTATGTTGAAAAAAAAACTGTGTATCGGGTGCGAAAGACTCCCTATCTATGAAGATATAGATGTGCCAAGATGTTTAAAATGAAGGTTTCTATCATAGAATAAACGATTGTCGCAATAAACTAGCTTGCCCAATTTGTAAGGAGGAACAATGTCACAAACATTGAAGAAATCAACTGCCCAAGACATACCAAATGTTGTATAAACTGTGTCACTTCAAATGAAAAATATAAAACGACATACAATACTCAAGATTATGCTAGTGATTTGTTGTGTCCTAGTTTGGAGCACCAAAAACGAATTTTCACAGAAAAACTACCTATACCACAGAATGGTCATAGTAGATGAAGATGCTGTTCAAGAAGACCTTGAACTTGTAAGAGGAAATCTTGGTAAATACATCGATACTCCAAACAGCAAGTACAACGCTATAGTATTTCGAGTATCTTTCATCTTAATATTAAAAGTATTAAAAAAATTTTGGAGCAGCTTTTGTTACTTTGTCAACAAATAATATACATTATGATATTATTATTTTAAGTGAATCTTTTAGGATAGATACACTACAGCAAATTAATATTCCGGGTTATGAAACATATTATAACCAATGTTCCCTCTACTTTTTTCACTGACTGCGCGGCACAAAAGCATGATTGTGCAAAAATCTTCGAAAGTTTTTGAAAAAAAATCTTCTAAAGTGCAAAAAAAGAGCTTCCGCACGTCTATTTTCTTCGGGTAACAAAAAAAATCACGAAAAAAATGTTCAACAAAAATTCCATCATTTCGTTCGAAAAATAGGTGCTTTTTTGTTTTTTTTTCGATTTTCTCGAAAACGGTAAAAAGCAGCGAAATCATTTTCGGCACACAGAAACTGCACGACAAGACAAACAAGTCGATATGTAAATTATCCGGAAAGATTCAATAATTCGTCGAGAAATTTCAAACTGAAATTTATACGATTCTCGTTTTGTTAAGTAGCTGTCTAGAAAACTGTTGCAGATAATCAAAAACCATTTGAAGCATCGTTCTCAGGAGGTCATTTTCCCATCAATACACTAAGATTGTCCGCGGGAAATTCACGACTTTCCGAGATCTCTACTCGAACGCTAAAATTTCTTTAACATTTCTCCAATTCTTGCAGGCGATAGTGAACGTAAAGAGCTAGCAAAATATAATTTGCATATCAGTAATCAGCAGAAAAATACTTTTATAAACGTTTTTAAATTTTGCTGTGACTCCAAAAATAACGATGTTGACAAAATCGATTTTCTCGCATTTCGTGTTTTCCGCGGTCTAGTCTCCCCTTGTCAATGGTAGTTCTCAACTTAAAGCTTCCTAGGGAATATTATATACGTTTTCCTACTAATTTTGGGACGCTGAATCGACTGTTGAAGACTAGAAGTCTCTGTGGTAAGCCGTTCTGTGTTCGCGCTTGTACAGCGAAAAAATATATAAAACTTGTTTATTTGTAACTTTGGAGCGAAATAAACTGGTAAACCGTTTTCAGCACTTCGATTTCCTTCTTTTTAATTAGGATTAAATTTCAATTTGATTCGATTTCGATTCGATTAAATATAAATCAAACTTATTACATCGCGAAATTTTCAAAAATTATTATAGATATTATTATCTAAATTATAGTTAATATTATCCATAATTGCAATATAAATTAATTAATTATATTTACGACGCATAAGCAGAATTTAGTATTGCATTTTTTCTCGCCTGTCCTTCATACTTGTCCATTCTTTGTAAACTTCATCTATATTTGTTTTTTCATTTGCCAAGTATATTTCAATCCTCAAATCATTTAAATGACCGAAATTTAATCGAAATAATGTAATCCTGTATTTGGATTTAATTAGATTCATTGTGCTGAATCCTATCTCGCAGTCAGCACCAGAAGCTTAAAAAGTTCCCATGATATCATAGTATCGATAAATTTTCAAATTCCGAATTTTTTAATACATATCATATATATTTTGTAATACTGTAACTAAATGATTTTATTTCTCCTGTCTTGTTCTTTTTTTTTTGAGAAATCAGAAATTTAAGTGCAGAAGATTCACATTATTTTTTTTTTTTTCCGAAAGCAAAATTATTTATTTTATTTGATATTATATGCATATTAAAAAATCACAATACCGCTTCATCAGGAAATCTCATTTCCAAGTGATCATACACTGCTTCAAAGAAACTAATTAGAAATATATAGAAATTAAGGAAGCATTGTCATTATTGTCAATATCATTTCCAACCTTTGTTAAAATATTTTTAACATTGTCACTCCAAAAAACATTTTCTCTCAGATAATTTGCTTTTAATTTTTTATTTTCGCTTTTATATAATTGTGTGCAAAAGTTGCTAATTCACATACGACCTCATTCAGAACGAATAGTGCCACAGTATATTGGGAATTATTTAAAACAATTGCAAACAATATTTACAAATTGGATCATTACATTCATCGACTTGTTCATTACAATATTCTATTAGGTTTTCGCAATTTTTAATCAAGGCATCTGTTGAGTCGCGGTGGTTGTTTGTCTTTGGACAAACGTTCGCGTGATTAAATGTAAGGCGGTTAATTCAGAGTTGCCAATACATGTACGCCTCGATAAACATGTTTTTAATCTTTAATTCTATTTTAAGCACTTGTGACGACGTGCACTGTCGCAGTTTGGAATCTTCTTATTATGTTTGTGGCAAGAAGGTTACAATTGAACTCAGTGTGATTAAATATTGTTAAAAACAGGAAATCTCAATCCCACCTCCCATTTGCCTGCCCCCACTGAACCAAGAATAATTCTAACCCGAAATGCACGTGGTAATTTCTATGGCTAATCTTACAACTACCCAAAATTTAAAATACTTATACTAAGAACCCTTAATTTAAACATTGCATTATATTTTCAATTGTTTACTCCATAAACCATTAGCGATCTTAAACATCCGCCGAAGCGTATTTACAAAGGATTAGTGATTACAAATAGTCTTTCAGATGTGTAGCGGCCATAAACAGCTCTAAACGCATTAAACAAATACCTACTACCCTACCGACCAGATGTTGGGAATCTACTGGTCGGTTTAAGATAATCTTAATGTAATTATTATTTACCTACTTTTAGAAACACACGAGAACAAAGAAAAATGGTTTAAGACCAAATAAAAATAAAATTGTTGGGTATTAACATACTCGCGACTTTGAAAGTCTCGACTTTCAATTGCAGCTATAACAGAGCATACAGAATGAGTTTCTACTATTCCTGAACTATGCCATTTGAAGGGAACAGATTTGTGCAGTTCCCTTTTGCGCAAGATCTTGATGGTCTAGGCGTGGCGCCTCTTCTCCTCGTCCAGTTCGTATTCCATGTCGCGGATGCGCGTCTCCAGTTTGCTGATGATGCGCTTGCCGCCGACGAAGGCGTTGGCTTCGACCTCCTCAAGACGGACGGACAAGTTCTGCACTTCGATCTCGAGCGACTTCTTGATGGCTTCGATCTTGACGACGCGTTCTTGTTCCTCGTGCAGTATCTCAACAGTATGATTGATTTCAGCTTGGACGCGTTGGTAACGTTAGTCGGAAATGCGGAGTTCCTTTGCGATTTCGTCGTAATCGGCGGCGATGGTGGAGAGTTCTTGTTCGATCTTTGTTCGATCTTGCTCTTGGAGGAGGCGAGGTTGACATTGATGATGGTGAGCTCGTTGATGCGAGAAACGGATCCTTCGAAATGCAATTCGGCGGCCTTCTTGCCACGGAGGGCAGCTTCATAATTGCCCCTAACTTCTTCAATTTCTACGGTAAGAGCTTGAACGCGTCTTTGGGACACGATTAATTAGTCGAAGGTGACTTGCGACTGGCGCTGGACTTCGTCGTAGTGGGCGGTGATTTCGGTCAATTGGAAGGATTGTTTCTTGATGGTCTTCTGGAGGTCAATGTTGATCTTGTTGGCGGAGTCGAGGGACATTTCCAACACGGTGATTTAGATCTGCAACTTCTTTTTGATACGGGTCACCACAGTCTTCAACTTGGTCTCGGCCTCAACCACGCGGGCGTTCAACCGCTCAATCTCAATGCTGGCAACCTTACGGATTGCTTCGATTTCTGCATCCTTCTCATGGAGACGATTCTCGGCTTCATGGCGTAAACTGTTCAATTCGGAAGACAGACTTTGGCTGTGTAGTTCCTCAGTTTTGCGACCGGCTTCGGCTTCCTGGTGTTTCCTCTTGAGTAGGGAGGCGGTTTCTTCGGGCTCGATGTAGACATCTTCCAAGAGCTTTTGGAGCTTGAGGAGTTCAGTATCACGTTTCTTGATGATTTCGAGCTGACTTTCAGCAACACCTTCGGCTTCTTTAAGGCGTTTGGAGAGTTGGACTAGCACGCTGAGGTCGGCCTTCTCTCTCTCAATCTTCGAGTCTTGGGACTCGGATTTATTAGAGATTTTTTCTTTCTTCGTGATATCGTCCAAATGAAGTAATGTGTGATGTCGTCCTGTGCACAAGAGACAGTTGAAATTGGACTTACACTCATCCACACAGTGTCCACTTTTCACACATAATCCCTTCTTATTGACCATGTCTAGACTTGTAGGGGCATGAACCTAAATGTCGTGCAGCTGTTGACAAAGTGATGTTCTGGACAAAAGTTGCACTGCTTGTTGCTATTAGTATTTCTCTTCTGAGCGTCTGATGCTGAAACGAACGTGTGGACCGTGCTAGGATGGGTTGGTCTTTTATGGGGTGCGCCTTGATAATTTCGTCTAGAGTTCTCTTCTTTGACCTCCGTATGACTCCCAGGATTCTTTTCTAGAATGTTGCATTGTTTAAACAGAAGCTGTCTAAAATTATTCCAAGTTGGGGCTCATGTCTCCTCGCTAAATTCGTTCCACTTATATCTTGTTTGTGTGTCAAGTCTTGAAGAAATTAGATAAATCAACATGTCTTCGAATAACTCGCCATCCGTTCGTCCAGTGGTTTTGATGGATCTTACTAATTTAGTTGGTATTTCAGTCAATTCCGTGAAATATTCACGAATTAACTCTGCCTTATTGTCATAACGTTCCTTTAGCATTTCCCATGCTATTTTATAATCTTCCGGTGATATTTTTAAAGTATCAATTAAATTGATTGCACTGCCTGCTCTTAGCGATGCCTTCAAGTAATTCAACTTTTGGATGGCATTCAGATTGTTTGCCTCATGTATTAGTATCTCGAATGTATTATAGAATGAAGGGCCAATCTTTTCTATTTCCAGAGAATCTTGGAAGGTCAATTGGAGGCAGACTTACTTGAATATTAGACTTTGGTTGAACAAATGAACATGATGGCGTATTGTGTTGTGTTGAATTCATTTCAATAATTCTGCGTGCACTTGAAGTTATTGTGTCGAATTTCATCTCAATCTCAGAATGAGTATCCTTGTAATCGTTGTCTTGGTCTAAATCTTCTAATTGCTCCAATGCCTGTTTATAATCATCTAAATACTTTTTGGTTCTCTTAATTCCATTTTCTATAGAATCAGGGCTATTTGTCTCAACATATTTGGACAGATTTGTCATTGACGTCTTAAGCGTCTTCTTCTTAATGTTATAGAATTTTAAGCATTGTGCTAATTCACTATTTTCTGACTCCATTCTTGAAGTTAATTTTTACTCACACGATCGAAGGACCAATATGTTTTCTTTGTTTTCTGTTTCTTGTTGATGTCCGGTTAATTCTATCGGGTGTATTAGCATTCACAAGTCACAGATTTGATATTCGGTTCGAAGGACCAAATGTTGAGTCGCGGTGGATGTTTGTCTTTGGACAAACGTTCGCGTGATTAAATCTAAGGCGGTTAATTCAGGGTTGCCAATACATCCGATCGGCACTGGAATTTAAATGGTTGGGCGAAATAAAACTTGTACGCCTCGATAAACACGTATTTAATATTTAATTATATTTTAAGCACTGGTGACGACGGCACTGTCGGAGTTTGGAATCTTCTTGATATGTTTATGGCAAGAGGGTTACAATTGAACTGAGTGTGACTAAATATTGTTAAAAACAGGAAAACTCAATCCCACCTCCCATTTGCTTGCCACCACTGAACCAAGAAGAATTCTAACCCGAAGTGCACGTTGTAATTTCTATGGCTAATCCTAACTTAAACCCTTAATTTAAACATTGCATTGTATTTTAAAAACCATTAGCGATCTTAAACATCCGCCGAAACGTATTTACAAAGGATTAGTGATTACAAATAGTCTTTAAGATGCGTAGCGGCCATAAACAGCTCTAAACGCATTCAACAAACACCCACTACCACACCGACCAGATGTTGGGAATCTACTGGTCGGTTTAAGATATCTTACTGTAATTATTATTTACCTACTTTGAGAAACACACGAGAACAAAGAAAAATGGTTTTAAGATCAAATAAAAATAAAAATAACATTGTTGGGTCTTAACAGCATCCACTACAAAATAACGAGATAACAAACGCACCTCGTTTAATGGTTTAAATGTTACCGAATTTTGATCCATAACAACACCCAATTCTTCAAATTTTTCTTTTTTAATTCCAGATATTAAGGAAGGTCCCAATATCTTGCAAGAGATATGTACATGTTTTCATGCTTCATCCAAACCCAAATCTTCTCGGTGCGCAACGTAATGATGTTCAGTAAGATGAGGTATTTCCTTTTTGTAAGTACTCCATTTTTCCGTTCTAGCATAACACTTGCTCCGTACGATGTAAACATAACCATTTCTGCAATGTCTAGATTACACTTCTAGTAAAAAAAATTTTTTTTTCCAAAATAAAAGCTCAATCTGTTTAAGCTAACACACTTCAAAATACATCCAAATTCTGTTTTGTAGGTCAAACAGAGTAGGTGTGTTGTGGTGTGTGCTTTGTTTGTATTCGGGTAATTTTGCCACAATCCACGTCGAAACTCAGGCGATGATTTGTCGACACCCGTTCTCAAATGAAGTATACAGGTGATGATTCAGGCGATGATTTGTCGACACCCGTTCTCTAATGAAGTATACGAGGAGTTAAGTCGTTCCTCGCACACAATGTGTCAACATAAAGCAAACTAAGCAAACACTCGATGAAGTAGTTCATGTATAAATGTCCGATTTCAAAAATTTGTTTCCTCTAATTTTTTTGCCAAGATGAGCCCATTGTGCGCAGAATACAAAACCGGTTGCGCAACTTTCGAAAAATTAGTGAGCGGCCGCGCACCCGCGCAGCTTAGAGGGAACTTTGATTATAACAATGCTGATTTCAACAAAAATAACACGGTCCTAATATTTTATAAAGAAAATTTAAATGTCATAATTACTAGTCTTAAACTTGTTAACTGTGGAGTTACATTAAGTATTTTAAATATTAACCACCAGTAGGGTACATCTTTTAAAATTATTGCATTATACCGACCAAATCCATCTAATTTAATATCATTTTTCGAAGAAATTGATAACTAATATGAATTAAACCCAGAGCACATCCACTTTCAATTGCTTGTAGGAGATATAAATAGATAGAATAGATAGATATTATAATTTAGAGACGTAAATACTAATATATATATATATATATATATATATATATATATATATATATATATATATATATATATATTTGTGATGGCAAGACATGAATTTTTACGTTACATACAACTGCCGACTTGAGTAACAAAATACACATCTACTTGCATAGACAATATATTTATTAAGCAGAAACGTGTAGAAAATATAATTGTTAATTCGTATATATTAACGTGTAGTATCACAGCTCACTATGCTGTAATGACTATATTTTATAGAGACACACTTGCTCGGATCCAAGAAAATAAAAACGAAGCAGCTCACACAATCAGAAAAATAAATACAGAAAAAATATTATAATTAATAAAAAATGAAAACTGGACACTGCAGGTCACTGCAGCAAATGGCGCTCAAGTAGCTACAGATGTTTTTACAGACACTTTTCGGCATTTGATAAATGAATACACGGCAATAATAATTATTAAGGAAAAGAAGGTTAAAAAAATTAAGCCTTGGGTAACGGAAGGCCTTACAAGGTCCATTATCACAAGAGATAAATTAAGAAAGCGATTGTGTAATAATTTCTCGGTAGCTTTAGAAAAACAATATAAAGATTATAGGAATCGACTAAATAGTATTTAATAAAAATGTAAACACGACTACTATAAAAACATAATATCACAAATTTTGAATTGGTAAAACCATACAACATTATAGATAATCAGATAAACTTAATAAAGAAGGAACAAAGCTTGAATATATAAATATACTCAACCCTTCCGGAGCTCTATAATACTAATGAATCTTTTTCGGAATACCAAAAACAAATCTCGTATGAAATTTGTCAGTTATTCTATAGCTTTCAGTCCACCTTCGTGGCACTCAACAAATATCATAAAAATAACATTGTTTTTAAGATCATGTCTTTCCGACACCTTGAGTGGATAGCCATCTGTGGACGCGTTTCGAGATTTATCTCTCATCAGCACAGCTTTGCTTCCATGATCAATAATTTGTAAACCACTCACTTGAAAACCCATGTGGTGATTAGGGTTAGATAGTTTTAATTTTGACATTTTGTGAGAGAGACATGAACTTAGCAGGTTATTGATATAAATGATAATCTGATTATCTATAATGTAGTATGGTTTTACCAATTCAAAATTTATTATTTATATCAATAACCTTCTCTTTCAAGTTCATGTCTCTTTCACAAAATGTCAAAATTAAAAACATCTAACCCTAATCACCACATGGGTTTTCAATTGAGTAGTTTACAAATTATTTTTCATGGAAGCAAAGCTGTGCTGGTGAGAGATAAATCTCGAAACGTGTCCACAGATGGCCAGCCACTCAAAGTGTCGAGAAGACATGATCTTAAAAACGTTATTTTTATGGTTTTTGTTGAGTGCCACGAAGGTGGACTGAAAGCTATAGAATAACTGACAAATTTCATAAGAGATTTGTTTTTAGTAGTCCGAAAAGTTTTAGTAGTATTATAGAGCTCCGGAAGGGTTTTGAGTATATTGAGTATTAAGTTTATAATCACAAAATCAAAATAACATTGAAAAAATATATCAAGTAATTTACTGAGGCAACAAATGATAAATCTGGAAAAAGTACAATAAGCTTACAAGGGGGCCCGCCAAATTGTAAATAAAAAAAAGCGTCCCACGAGAAATCGAACCAGCGATCCTCGTACTATGAACCCGAGCTCTTACCGCTGCGCTGACCGGCCATTGAAATTTATGCTAACATAGAGGGCTTATATAAGTTTTTTTTACGCTTGGCCATCTGACCCTCCTGCTTGCGTCACTTTCATTTATAGTCAAGCACTACATATACTGTAAATTTGGGCCAAATCGGTGATGACGAGTTGACAGGGTTAACCCATGTTAGATATATGCGATGTTAATGGACAAACTTTTAATAGCAATAAGGAATTGGCAAATTTTTGTAATGAATATTTCACTAACATAGGCAGTAGTAAAATGATTGAAAAAATAAATATACCACACGATTTCTCATTGAACAATATTCCCAGTAATAATAACTTTTATTTTTAACTCTATTTTTTTAACTTTATTTTTACTTTTAACTGTTACGGAAAATGAAGTATTTCTCTACATCAATTCATTAAAGAATAGTAGTGCGCCTGGTTATGATGGAATCACCCCATTTTTTATTAAAACTAACTGCAATATACATTCTATACCCTCTTAGCCATATTATTAACTTAATTTTTAGTAATGAAAAATTCCCCAAACAATTTAAAAACTCAGTGAAACGCTTATTTACAAAGCAGGTGACAAAAATTAAATATCAAATTATCGCCCAATTAGTTTAAGTTATAATTTTGGAAAAATTACTGAAAAATGCCTAAAGACACGCTTAATAAACTTTCTAAATAGCAACAAAATATTAAGTGAATATCAGTATGGGTTCCGAGAAGGTAAGCACATCAGGTGCCATGTATGAGGTTATTAATGAAGTTTCAAGCAATCTTAATGACACTACAAAATGCATAGCAGTATTCCTGTACTTGGAAAAGGCCTTTGTACATCATAAAAAATTACTACAAGTGTTAGAGCGGTATGGAATTCGTGGTAGTGTATCAAGTCTTTTCAGAGATTATCTAAACGACCGGTCACAATATGTAAAAGTCGATAAAAGCCTAAGTGAACCGCAATTGGTGAGACTGGATGTGCCTCAGGGGACAGTTCTAAGTCCTATACTCTTCAACACTTAACATAGATAGCAAAGTAATATCATATGCCGATGACACTGTTGCCATTTTTATCGGATATGATTGGGGAGTTACTAAGGAAAGCGTTCAAGAATGTATGAATGTCATAAAGATGTGGCTGGATGGGAAACGCAGATAAGAACAATTATATAACATTCACCACCACAGATATAAACAGACACAAATTTCACAGCATTAAAATTAAGGGCATTGGAGACATAAAAGAAGTTGAAAATACTAAATATTTAGGAATTATTATAGATAAAAACACAAAATGGAACCAACATGTGGCATATTTAACAAAGCGAGTTAGATAACTAATTTAAAAAAAATGATCAGTTAAAGGATATTTTGAGTAATAATATATTGATTTTCGAATAAAAATACCTAGTGATTTTTTATGTAAAGATCTTTTAAGATCTTTTAGAATCACTTTTAAGATATGGAATTCTGGTTTGGGGAGCACTATATGAAAATTCATTAAAAACCTTGTCTACAATTCAAAATTATATACAGAAAAATATTTACAAGAAAGGTAGACGATACCCAACCAGACTACTTTTTGGAAGGGATATACAGCATAAGATTGCTGTACTTTCATACATTGGTAATATTTATGCATAAAAAAGAACGTTTAAAAAATCGTATCTTGCATAATATTGTGACTAGTAGTATGACAAACAAATTGCTGGAAGTATCTAACTCTAATAAAAATGTACATGCAAGACCATTTGCTTACCATCTAGCTCTTAAAAGACTTTATTACCTCTGAGTATTAGTAATATTAAAAACTAAAAAAATATTTAAGGCAATGTCAGACAAAGTAGACAACAGAGTAGACTTATAATACTATGTCTGAGAATGCGTTGCTGTAGAATACGGGTAAATAATTTCATGGATGTATCCAGAAGACATATTCCTCGGTAGTTCGCAGCATCTGAGGTTTTTCCCTTTTTGAATAATGGGATTGTTATGCTGTTTTTCCAAGTCACCGGTGTTGTTCCTTCCTTCAGTATTGTGTTAAACAGTTCGGCAAACTGTTCATCCAGCACTGATCCCCCACATATTAGCAGTTCGCTGGGAATGTGGACGTGGAACATATATTTCGTGGAACGTGGAATAATATACTCAGGGTTTTTTTCTTATACTCGGGCATTCATTTTTAACGGAAATTAAATTTTCAGGAGTGTTTTCAAGGAACTGTTATTTTAATCCACGATCAGTAAACGACGTCAGTTCTTCTTCGTCTTTTAAATTAAAACTAGAAAATACGGAAGAAACAAACGTGTTTCTTATACAATTATATATTTCTGGGTTTAGCAATCGAAAATATTTTTCAAGTAGTTTTTCATTAGTTTTTCTTCGATTGTTGATAAATGTTGCATTATCGAAGAAACGATTGCCTCGATGTATTTTACACCCAGGGGAACATTTCTGTGTATCCCTCTCTCTCTTTCCAATAGTTTTTCTATAGTAAAAGTATTTTTTCATTGAACATAATCTGTCGGTCGATGTAATATTTGTTGGACGATGTAAATTTTTAAATTGTTACCTTTGTTTGCCTTACATTTCTAAAAGTCTTTTAAAATATTCTTTTTATTTTCTTAAAGATTTTTATGTTCAGTTGTGAAATGACGCCTTAATTTAGCGGGCGCCGTCGCGCTATTGGCAAAATTCTTGCCGAATAAAATGCAGAGCGGTGTTGGACAATCTGTATTACCGGTCCAGGTAAATCCAAATTTGAAGTATTCTTCGTTATACAAACGATTGATAATTCGAGTTGACATTTTTTCTGTTTGCTTCATTCTCTTCAATTCTACTAGTAGCCGTAGCATTGTCATTATCGTAATTAAGACGAGGTTTCTTTATGATGAAATTATCCATTACTATAATTTTTTTTTTTTAATTGCAATATACATCAATAAATAATGTCCTTCAAAGCTTAGAAAAATTTATTTACCTAATTTAAAAAAATCAAATTGAGAGAATTAAAATTTGAACTGCATATGAGTCACATTTAACACGCGAATATAAACTTACCTAACCGAGCAAATTGTAGAATTTTATTAAGCAGAATTTTGATGTAGCAGAAGTGCAATAATATTTTTTAATATTGATTTTTTCGCGGAACACTTAAAGGTGCATCGCGGAACACCAGTGTTCCGCGGAACACGCTTTGAGAATCCCTGACTTAGGTGCATATTTATAGAAAACAATATAGTGGTAGGTATCACCAGCGATGTAAGTTTTAAACATTTTGCATTAAGTTTATTTTATATTAAGTATATTTTATTAAGTGATGACTCTACAATGAATAAGTAAATAAATAAAATTTAATAAAATAAAAATAACTTGGAACGGCTGTATATCAATAATCTACTAACTAAGTAGATCAATAATCTGCTAACGTACAAGTGGATTTCATTTGAATACGTTACGTCAGTGATCAAACGAAGAACGAACAGTTGAAACGAAATGGAGGGCCAGGGAGATTAATGACAGTAAGAACGGCACAACTGGAACAGAATGTACTGGACATGATAGCAGAAGCTCCGTGCTTCCGCGCGACAAATTGCCAATACTTTGAATGTAAGTCATTGCAGAATTTGGAAAATTGTTAAGGGCAATTTGTTATAACTATACCACATTCAACCTGTTCGGGCACTACCACTTGCGGATTAGCGTTCACCTATTGCGTTATGCCAATGGCTTTTGCAAACATTACTTCTAATCCTTTAATTACTGAGACAGATTCTTTTCACCGATGAAGCCAGTTTCTTAAGAAATGCAATAAAGAATTTTCCTAACAACCATGCGTGGGCAGATGAATTCGCATGAGATATGTGAAGATCGATATCAATATCAGTTCTCCTTGAATGTTTGGGTTGGAATTGTGGGTGACTATCTAATTGGACCGGTATTTCTACTAGCAAGACAAACTGCCGAGATGTATCGCAACTTTTTAGAAGAAACACTGCGAGTTTCTGCAGAATGTACCATTGGCGACAAGCATTGCAATGTGGTTTATGCACGATGATGCACCACCACATTTCAGTTTAGTTGCTCGTGCTTTTTAACAGCAACATACGGACATCGCTGATTGGTCGAGGTGGGCCACATGCTATTCCACTGGAGAATTTGAACGTATTGTGAAATCGAGTAATTGCTGGGTGTAACTCAATTAGAGACAACCCTGGTGTGTTTGAAAGAGTTCGGTACTCAATGACGAGAAGATTGAATGCTTGTATCCAGGCTGGAGGATGTCATTTGGAACATCTATTGTAAATTGATCAACTTTACATCTACTTTTTGATAATAAAATGTTATTACTCTCGCAAATTTTGTTCACCCTGTATCTTCGAAACAAAGGGTTTTTCAGAAATCATCATAAGACAAAATATTCTTTAAATATGGCAAGGAATAATTGCTATAAGCTGTATATTCTTACTTTATTGATTAT
Organism: Phosphuga atrata; assembly: GCA_944588485.1. Taxonomy (NCBI): domain Eukaryota; kingdom Metazoa; phylum Arthropoda; class Insecta; order Coleoptera; family Silphidae; genus Phosphuga; species Phosphuga atrata. The sequence goes on along the minus strand of OX155896.1, from coordinate 28,021,375 downwards.
AATAGTTCATTCATTTTAGTAAAATTGTTTTAATAAGCGAATCCATTCGAGAAAATAATTTCAGTGTTTTTAAAGTGTTGGATTAAAGTGTAAAAATTAAGAATTATTATTATTATTACTGTTATTCTCATGAGGAAGTTAAATTCAGTATTATGTAGATCGCATAATCCGGAAAATCTCATAATCCCGGCCAGGCTAAACCTCAAGCCCGCAGGATTCTCGGTTTGATTCCAGCATTGCTTCCTTGGTCAGTTGTTTATCTTTGCTGACCACTAAACCGCCCCTACCACCTCCAGTAATGAATATTTATATACCATATTTATCTTAACAGCATATTTGTTGATTGTAGATTTTGGTGGTGATTTGTTGTACTGCGACCTTTATAGAGCTACTGTATCCCACCCTCTTCCTCTAATCGTTGGTATACTTACCCATTTAGAACGCCTGATTTTTTAAGCAATTTCAGGATCTGGGTGGGATTTAAGGATTGCAGCACCTTGTTCAAGCAGTAGGCCACAAGCTACATTTTTCTCTTACGGAACAGCACTCACAGTGCTTGAGCAGATGTATGGGGATACATCTGCTGCGGATGTAAACAGGAAAATGTATATTAAAATGTATATTAAAATGTATATTGCCAGGTCCACACCTGGTCCACACTGAAAAGCCGAGGCGATTTGATTATCTGGAGGCGATGTTAGGTTAGATTTTTAGGTAAACAGGATATTTACTAATAACAAAATGTATATTGCCAGGGCCACACTGAAAAGCCGAGGCGATTTGATTGAAGGCGATGTTAGGCTGTAAAATTAAAGTGAATGAGTTAAGTTAATAAATTATAGTCAGACAACGTAAAATTTAATTAACATGAACTGCAAAGCTGGTTTCATGGCAGATAACTATTTTTGACGCGATCGCTTATTAAACGTGATACCTTCACCGTGCTTTAATTAAATTTTATCCCAAATAATAAGCTTATATAATTATTCTGTTCAAATTTTTACTTCACAAAATATTAATCACCATCATGGCATATCTAGATGGAGCAGAATACACTGTTGAATATTATCGTATTACAATGCAATTTGCGTTATTGATATGGAAAATCTGCAGTGGAACAATCGATCGGTCAAATAGGGTGTCAACGTGCGGTCAGACTGCCGGGACCCATAGACCGTCCGGTATAAAAAGGGTTTTCTAGAATACCTTAAACCTTCGTCCAATTTATGCACGACGTAAACACCAAAACCCTCAACGAACCTTCCCCAAGAGATTCAATCGCTAACCTGCATTCCCGGTTTAAAATTCCAACATATTTACTTATACTAATCTTATTTAGTCTTGTCTAACTTTGTATATTGTTTCTTTGTCTAGTCTAGTCTTATATAGCCCAGCATAACAACCTGCCTTACCTCTTTTAGTCTTTCTAAAACTGTGAGCTGAAAGCTTTGAATCAAGGAAATAAAAACAAAAATTAAACAAGTCCACTTTAAAAATGGACACTAATCATTCCTTGTCGCGAAAATTAACAGCCGCATTGCGTAATTGCTAATTTTATGTCGAGATTAATTTCTTCTTTTTTCCATTTTGAAGCCCTAATTGCAGTGCTATGTACAGTCGTAATTAGACCCTTTAATGTTACTAAAATCCTTCAAATTACATACGAAAACAAACAAAAATTTCCCCAACAATGCTCGTATTTATTTAATAGCAACGAAAAGTAATTTGGCAATAATAAATTGCTATGTTATCAAACGAAACGCGATTACGGCTATTATGTAATATGCGACCTGTAATTATATTGTTTTGTATAATATATTCCGACAAATTTGTAACATATGGAGTTTAATTGGGTTAAATCCCTTTCGTGGCAGCCTATCTCGTAAGTTATTTATTGTGCAAATATTACACACTATTATCATTATCATTTAATAATTCATATTAATGAGCCTGTTTCATTCCAATACGTTTATAAAAGCTTCTAAATCGCGACAAGACTAAATAGGCTAGAGACCAGACGCACACAATCTTCGACTTTTTTTATCTAATATAACATTATACAGTGTGGAAACTTTAACTGGAATAAAATTCATAGCTTCGAAATAGGCGATTTTTGCGAAAAATCCCGAAACACGTTACGTATTGTTTTTTCTTGCCCTCATTTCTATGTATATGCTGTATGTTTATTTGTTCCCGGAAGTGTCCACCTTCTACCTTTTTTTTCAAATGTATATAAGTGACACCTCGTTTGAAAGTGAAAACATCTCTTCGCAAGGAATACAACACACTATTTCTTGAATATTTTCAGTCACAAATTTAATGCAACAAATTTTTAAAATTGGCACCGTTTCTTTCTTGGAAAAGTGCAAATCGAAGATAACATGCATCTCTAATGTTTTGTAACATTTCTGGTGTGACTTGCCGTATTTCATGCCTAATACATTGCTTACGGTCCTCAATGTCGTTTTCGTTTTATTACATAGATCTTAGTCTTGATATATCCCCACTAGGGTTTCTGAATATCCTCACTTTTTCAAAACCGCGGTTATCGGTTTTTGAAAATTAAAAACCGCGGTTTCGGTTTCGGGTTCGGTTTTTCAGAACTTTTGGTAGTAGTGTCTGATATTTAAACGAGATCTTAGGTTTGTACAAAAGTTTCCGCTTCGGGAAAGTGCTTGAAACAAAATATTTAATATTTTTGTTCTCTCAGAAGTTCTTTTATATTTAGCAAACTCCTTTTTCATAGAATTAGGATAGCGATTTGTTTGCATATAAGTATTATTGTTTAATTCTCTTGAATAGCTTTATGTACTTCGTCTTGCAAGGAATAGTTTGGATTGGTCACTTCTTCTAATTCTTCTTAATTTTCCGAAAATTCACCTTCGACTTCAACCTTATTGTTGTCTGGATAACGTCGCTATAAATAATTTTCCGCCAATATTAAAACAGACTTTGTTGTAACTTTCGAAGGATCTATCTAGTAAGCATCTAGCCAATTCTGTTGATTCCAGATTTTCACGTGTTTTCAAACGTTCTATGATATTTTTCATTGAAGCTTTGCTTATATCAGAACCAATTAATTTATTTTCCAAGAATCCTATTACACTATATGCCGTAAACATGTTAGAATCATCGCTGCTTAATGTTATTACTGCTACACTTGGAGATAAAGTTTCGTAACAATTGAAAATTAACAATTTCAATTAAATGCACTGAATTTAAATCTATTAGAATCTGCAATATTACGACTTTTAGAAGAATAAATTCTTCTTATATTGGTTCAATAGAAGACCATATTGTCTTGCTCATCATTGCTAATTCAATTTCCTTTTCAAAAAGAGCTTTTACGTTTCGTTGTAGAAAAACTGCTTTTGTCGGAGAATAATAAACGAAATAAACGAAAATAATTTACGTTTAATTTTAAGTTTCTTTACTATTTGTAAATTACTTTTAATTTCAGCTTTTTCTTCGACGTAATACTCTGGACTAATAACTGGATCGTCCACATGTTCTTCATGCGATTCTTCAGGAAATAAATCATCATCTTCACTGCTGCAGCTGTTTTCTACTTGAGATGATTTCGTGTAAAAAGTGTCGCACACAGCGAGATGAATTGTATGGTTATTGCAAATTTTTGGTTCAACAGGACAATCTGTACCATTTTTGTCATTACCCGGGCATGGTCATGTGTAGTATCTTACCCAATAATAATTCCACGGCAATAAATTTCAGACTCAATCAAGCTTTGAGGTTTTTGCGACCAGAAATTGAAACCGTGTTGAAATCGCTCGATAACTAACGCCGCAACGGCCTTCTATGATCTAACATAATATTTCTTATATTTGATATCACCAAACAAAAAGAAGACGGCACTTGTTACCAAGAGAGGCTGATTCATAATACCAACAGGATTAACACATCTACAAAATAGGATCCGCTTGGGGATGCCATAACAGTAGCGGCTCAGGAAACAATCCCCAATAGACCTAAAGGGAACAAGCATCCGTGGTGGTCCAGCGAATGTGCTAAAGCTATAGAAACCAGGCGACTAGCGAGGATCAAATAGATTGTACATTAAAACGAAGCTAATTTACAAGCCTTTATTGCGCAAAGGAAAACTACATCGAGCATCATAAGAGGGGTCAAGAGGAAGCACAACCAGGAACTGATTCAGCAAGCAGAGGAGGACTCTAGACATCTATACCATGGCCTCAAGCAACAAACAACCCAATTCAGGTCCCCTACCTTACATCTACAGAGGCCAGATGGATCCCTGTGTCTTACTGACAGCGATTGTACCAAGACCCTAGCTAACTACTTCAAAGGACGCTTAAATGCAGTATGAAGCTATTGAGTGTCTCCAAGTTAAAGAACCCTAATACTGAGTATATCGCTCCTCCAACCTATGAAGAAGTCAGAGAAATAATTAAACAACTCAAGAATAATAAAACTTCTGGGGAAGACGGGAAAATAGCAGAAATGCTAAAAAATGCCGGAGCGCACAACTTCAGGAGGATACATATAGTTATAATTCTGGATATATGGACTAGTTTGACTAGATGGTTGGCATTTTTGCAACAACGTTTGAAAGAACACTAATTCAATGTATTTTAATTTTATTTATCTTTAGGTAAAACCGAAAACCGCGGTTATTTATGACGGTTATGCGGTTTCGGTTTTTGCATAGAAAACCGCGGTTTTGCGGTTCGGATATATCCGAACCAGAAACCCTAATCCCCACAAAAAAGTCAAGGGGACGAAGATACGGAGCCATTCAATGTGACCTCTTCCTCCAATCCATCTATTGGGAAAAACTTCGTCTAAATATCTACGAACGATCCTGTTATTCCCATACTGTTGTTATCATATTCGTTTATCAGGTAAATCGGGATCTAACGGATTTGGAAATAAAGTGGCTAAAAGGCCAAAAACCAATGTTACCCCAATGAGCAATTGATTCGAGTGACTGAAACCTGCTCTGAGGTTGAACTACAAGCTCTACTTGATCACACTGCATTGCGTCTATATTTATACGTAGCGGAGGTTATAGAAACTTGTTCATAGGAAGAGAAGCAAAACATGGTTTTAATTTCAAAATGGGGCTGTGATGGAGCACAGCAGTCGCAATATAAACAAAAATTTGAAAATAATACTGACAGTAACGCAAATATTTTTCAAAGCTCATTTGTGCTTTTAAGATTAGTCATAATGATTGATGGAGGTAAAAAAAATCATATGGCAAAACCAAGTCCCGTCCTCTGTCAGATTCTGCAGACCCATACGCATACGCTTTATTATGAATCAAAAAATGTAACTAAAAATGAAACAGCGTACATCAAATGTCAAGCTGCAAATTTAAAAGAAACAAAATTGTCTAGACCTAATGGATTAGGTAAAATAACGCATAAAATGATATTAACAATGATTGACGGAAAAGTATGCAATGCTGCAACTGCATCCACTATGAGATGTTATATTTGCGGACTTCCAAAGATTTTAATAAGTTAATTGAAGCAGAGGAAGTCAATGAGGAAGCACTTTAGTTCTCTAAGGACTCTCTATTCTTCATGCTAGAATTCGTTTCTTCGAGTCGCTATTACGTTTGGCATATAAATTATCCCTAAAAAAGTGGCAAGCGCGAACAGCCGGAGAAAAAATTCAAACGAACTTTAAAGAAGAAATGGGTCGGCTCGTTGACATTCCTAAGCCAGGATTTGGGAACACCAATGACGGCAATACGTCCAGAAGATTTTTTGCTGACCCGGAATGTTCTTCTCGAATCACAGGCATAAATGTTGCTTTAATAAAACGATTCAAAGTAATCTTAGAAGTGATTTCGAGTGGCAACAGCATTGATGTTAATAAATTTGGAGCTTTTGCACATGAAACTGCAAAAATGTATACACATTTGTATGGTTGGTATCCTATGTCGCGAACTATACATAAAATTTTGATACATGGTGCCAAAATCATATCTAATGCAATCCTGCCTATCGGCCAATTATCGGAAGAGGCAGCTGAAGCCAGCAACAAGCACATACGGTATTACCGACGTAATTTTGCCAAAAAAATTTCACGAGTCGATTGTAACAGGGATATAATAAACACGCTGTTACTAACTTCAGACCCGTATTTAAGTTGAAGTAGACCAAAGCAGCACAAAAAAAGTAAGCAGTTTTCAATGGAGGCAATTAATTTAATGCTCGCGAGCACACCACATTTACCTCCAAATGAAAATGATAGCGACGAAAGTATAGAAGACGAACAACATGAAGACGAACAGTTAAAGTCGGACTAATGACATGTTTTTATCGCAAATATGAGAAGTTTTTTCTTAATAAATATCTAATATCAATAAACTTTGTCTTTCATTCGATGACATTGCAAAAATGCGAAAAATAATTTTGACCGGTTTTATTATACGAATACTCCTCTGTGCGGCGGTTCGGGTCATCCTCCGTTAATTTGTGGGGTGCCTGCATCTTGTCAGGATGCAGCTTGGCTGATCTAAGAATTTTAGGGACAGTAGTATGACTAATCTCGTTGTCACGGGCCAGTTTCTTGGCTGGAGTCACCGGATTCTCAGGAAGAGTTAATAATACGTTTAGCCTGGTATCTGCTTTATCAGTGGGAATTCGCTATCTGGACACAAACCGGACATGACCCAAATTGTTGTATTGTGTCTCAATTGCTTATGGTATTGCTTGGTTAATGGGTGGTATATCCGGATGCTCTTCTCGAAATAACTGAGCAACCTCAAGCTGAGTTCGTCTTCTGTTAACATAACCGATCATCATCAGAATCTCGATACGGAGATTTTCGGTTAAATGCAGCATTTTAGAAAATAGTTTAACAACTTGATCAGCGTGTGTGACTGCTTTGGTGACTATTATTATCACTAATAACTAAGCAACGTGGTTCCAAAGCATCAGAACACAGGTCCAAAAACATACTACTTTACGCTGAAAGGTGTTCGGGAACACAAACTCGATGTAAAATTGCTTTTCTTTTTTTTATTACATGGGCTTTGAAAATGTGTGTTGTATTCCTTGCGAATATTTCAAAAGGTCTTTCAAACGAGGTGTCACTTGACATAACTTTACATTTGAAAAATGTAAGAGGTGGCTGGGCACTTCCGGGAGCAGATAAGCAAACAGTATATACATAAAAACGAGGACGAGAAAAAACAATTCGTAACGTGTTTCGTGATTTTTTTCAAAAATCGTCAATATAGAGTTTTATTCCAGTTAAAGATTCCACACTGTATAGTTGAATAAATTGTAGTGATTTATTGATAATAAAATGTACTCCGTTGATAGTGAGTCTAGTCGCAGGCTAATAAATTAATATATGTACTAATATATTGATTTGAATGTAATTAATTGCCATTAAAATTTGCAATAGTACATATATTAGTCGATACTTTGCGAGGGCCAATACTATCACGAATGCGTTTTATTGAATATCCAGTTTATGCGAAATCGAAAATTCGTTGTATTTATGGTCCAGGGTTTTATCTAGTAAAACATAAATGTCGTCCGCTAATTATTATATACATTTATCAGCTTTTTTGCTGGTTAATTTCTAATACTACATGAAGTAAATATGAAATTCAATTTTCTTATCATTAACATATAATATAAATCAATAATCTGTAACGCAATAATCTGTCACAGAAGATAAATCAATAATACAAATAACAGACAAGATGTTCTAGCTATCGACCCTAGGGTCGATAGCCTTTTGTTGCAAGTTGTAACAATAAAGATACTACTATATTATAGATTGGAGAATTTGCTTCGACGCAGAAGACTAGGTAAACAAGACTACACCGAGAGAAATATAAAAGACTAGGTAAATAGGTCAAATCAGATATTATTTGATAGACGGGACTCGACATGGAAGACAACGAGACAACCAGACTGTACAATAACTGGATAGTACGACAATATGAAGATACACGACTGGATAGTACGACAAGACTACACAATCAAGATTAGACAAGATTAGAAGAGATTGTTCGGCAAGAATTGGAAGGCAAGGCTAGTTCATTAGATAGAAGAGGCTAACTCTTGAAGTCTAGACTGCACAAGATCTGGACAATACAGATAAAACGAAGATAAAACTTGATAGGCCGGACTTCAGCAGATAAGACTAGATAAAGAAGCTAGACCGTCAAGATTAGACGAAGTTAAAAGACTTATTACTCAAGAATATGCGGGCAAGCACAAGTCCATTATATATAAAAGGCTAGCTCTAGAAGTCAGATAAGTAAATCATACTTGATACCGTCAAGATTAGACGAGGTTAGAAGACTTGTTAGGCAAGAGTATACAAGCAAAGAGTAGGCAGGCAAGACGATTAGATAATAATAGTCCTCTAGATAGACAAGACTGGCTCTAAGTCCAGACTGCACAAAATATGGGCAGTACAGATAAGTAAATAAAACTTGACACACAGAGATTAGGAAGATATTAATCCATCTATGATATTAAAGAACTGTAATTTGATTTGGTAATTTTTTAAATTCACGCAGTCTAATCTAGAGATTAGATCGCGGGGATGATGAGATAAGGAGAGAGTAATCTGATCTGAATATGTAAATGTGTTTGGTACCGGAAAGGAGAAAATGAAAGGAAATCGAGAAAAAAAGTTTTCCGTCCAATTTAGCAAATGATTCAAATGTGCGAATCGAACGCGTCGTTCTCAAACCGGTCCCCATAAAACTCGATATTCAAAATAGATTAATTGGGGTTTCATGAGAAGATGAAATAGGATAGGTGGAATTTTAAATTATTTATTTTAACTTAATTACTCTTTTAAATTCACTTGAAAAAGTCAGATAAATTTGTTGTTTAAATAAAACATATAATAATATATTTAGTATATAGCTACTAAACACACTACAAATCTACACTATTTAAGGCTGAAAAACCTTAAATCTATATGCAAAGTCCACATTGAATCAAAATTAGACGCAGTAATTTTAGAAAAAAATAAAGAAATACGTCTTATTTGTCGACTTTATTCGAAATATAAATCAAAGTTATGAAAGTTAGAGATTCCAACATTTTTTTAGGAACGCATTAGGAATGCCGAACTCCGTGTTCATTCCAAATGATGCAACCGCATTAGGCCGTCATCATATTTCTAACGGCTATTTTCCTAATTAGGAAGCCTGATTCGGAACACATTCGGAAGCCACAATTGCAAGCGTCAACTGTAACTAAATGTGGTTCAAATTTTCCTTTTATCTGTGGCGCAAATGTATAATTATGTGTAATCAAAATTTAACAGAATGTAGTGTTTTTACTATTTTAGTTGACAGTTTGTTTTCTAAATTTATTGACAAAACTACAAGACATTAATTTAATGCAATTATAGAGGAATCGTAAAACATATCAATACTACCTTAAACGCTCATTAGTTAAATGCCAGATTGGAAAAAGTAAGTAAATTAATATATTTCGATAGAACCGTAAATACATTATTTATGGATATGACCATCTTGATGGTTAACGTTGTGTTTTGCTTTGGTAATACTTAATTTTCTTCTCGAAAATGAATAATGTATATTTCTTCCAACTAGTTTTTTTGCAAACAAGTTGATGATCGACATATAACAAGAAAATGAAAGTTTTATTTTTATTTTTAAATATTAACTGTTTATATTATATATTCCCTGAAGATGGCTAATTTTTTAACTCAAATTTAATAAAACCGAAACTTGTTAGAAGAAATATAAATTATTCCTTTTATTGAAGGAAATTAAGTATTAACAAAGAAATACACAAATAAATACATTAACTAAAAGCAAATATTTGTATTTAAAAAAAAAAACATTAATAATAATAATAATATATTTATTAGCAAAACCTATACATATACAAGAATTACTAAATAAACAGCTTTAAGTATTTATTTCTAGATAAATAGCTTTAAAGTGCTAGCATAATGCCAACAACCCATGCCAGCAAAACAGTTGAATAACGCCTTAGTAAATTGAAATAACGCCTTAATAACTTAAGATAATGCCTTAGTAAACATTTAAAGCTGCTCAATTTCTTACAATTTTGGACTTCGGTAGGCAGCATATTGTATTGATACAATATGCTGCCACATTAACATTTTGCCATTTTCAATAAAAAATTAAAATTGTTGAAAGTTACTAAGTACAATATTGAATCTCCTAAGTGTAGAAGACTTTTGAACAGCGAAGTCCTCTACATTCCTTAAGTTGTAGTTAGTTTTATGTTTGACCAATGACACCTTGTGATTTAGATACTTGTGATAAGATTATTTTTAATTTTGAATAAATGTAACATATTATTATATTCTACTCTGACTTTAAAAGGGATAAGTCCAAGGCACTGTAACATAGACTTTACAGGTGTGTATATGTTGCATTTGATTATTTTACGCATACACCTGTTTTGTATAATCTCCTGCCTTTTTATCAAAATTGCCGGAAGTTTATACAAGACAGGCGCACAAAAATTAGCGTGTGGTATTAAAAACGTGCGGACGGCAAAGCCCTTGTCTTGTCCGGACCAAACCATGGTAACGACTGAAAACGGCACGATCCTCCCGACACAATGAGACGCCTCCCAGGTTCCTATCCCAACCACACGGGATGTACCGGCCCTTCAAAACTGCACTATTTGTTTTTACGCACCCTATACAATACTTACTAACGCAAAATATGGCTTGAATATATAAATATATTCAACATGTTCCCTCTATAATAATTATAGAGCTACGAACAAGTTGAACTAAATAAAACACTTAATGCTGGAAATGTTAGTCCAGTTTTTATTTTCACGAAGAAAATCAAAAGTCTGTCCTCTTTAGCAACAAATAATTTTTGCGAATATTTTGCCATTTTCAATAAAAAATTAAAATTGTTGAAAGTTAAACCAGCTAGGTCTATGAGTTGTTCATCTTTTTTAACCCCCGACACAAAAAGAGGAGTATTATAAGTTTGACGTGTCTGTCTGTCAGTCTATCCGTCTGTCTGCATATGTGGCTGTTCATGGATTCGTACAGCTCTTAAACGAATGGACCGATTTTGATGCGGTTTTTTTTTAAAGCGGACGTGATCGAGGAGGTACTTAGCTATAATTTATGTAGATCTGTTCAGGCGTTTAATGATCATTAGCTTATTTCCTCCTTGACAAGACTTAATCTTTTTTTGTAAACAATCCCCACCAAGTAACGTATTTACGAACGAAATTTCAAAGAGGTAACATTAATCACATATTTACAAACAAAGTAGCATAGAAAAAAGTTCGAATAAGCAAAATTAAATTAAAAATTTGAAGTAACTCCGATACAAAAAAAATCTAAAAAGTAAAAATCATCAATATTCAATATAATCAATATTCACTTACTTACGTATTAATAGAGAGACGCGTCGAGAGACTGCTAGTAAACCAAATAATAAAACCAGAATACAAAGAAATAAAAAGAAGATGTATGATAAAGTATGGATTATACAAGGACCAACTCAGTGTAAGCAACGTAAGTAACAAAACAACAATATCCAAACGTTTAGTTTTCAGCGGTCTTCACGTAGCGGTCCCCCGACGCGGCGACGCTCATCATCAAAATATTAATAGTTACGTTTAATGTTGAAAGAGCAAGATAGACATTTTATTTTTTAACTTTTTAGAGTTTTTGTTGGGTCGGGGGTTACTTTAAATTTTTAATTTTATTTTAACAGTAGATTCAAAACCAAGAGAAGGTTTTCAACTGTTTTAGTAGATTGGTTACCAAATGTTTTATAAGTAGAATATCCTTTGTCACAGGATATTTTTTTTGTCTAATTATGCATTTGCTTTTCATAATATATACAACTGCTGTTTGAATCTCTGCATCACCTGTTTCAACATTAACAATCATATATATATTACAGGTAAATATTTTTCCGGCATCATTTGTGTTGCAAAGAAAATCTACTTGACAATATTTTTTCTAATATCTCGTTCTTAATGGTAACAGAATGGTTATCCTCCGGTTCAAGAAACGTGTGTTACTGAAACCATGTTTATAAAAATATCATTTACTTAGACATTTTTTAAAACTATTCATGAGTTAAAAGTATACCTGCTATGAGGTCAATTCTCATTTATTTTATTTTTTTTATAAATTGAAGAGAATTTGTTGGGATGTAGATCGGACTTGACTCCTCTTTATCTGCCTCCAATAAAATGATCACCACAAATAATAGAATCAAATGGTTTTGAAATCCATGCTGACCCATCAAGACTATAATTAATATTGTTTAATTCATATAGCACAGTACACAATTCTTAGTAAACACCTTACAAAGTTAGGTTGCATTTATAACATTTTTCTCCTTACTGCGTTTAGCCATTTTTTTCATTTTCTAATTTCCAAGTAGCAGTTTGAAATATGTAAAATTTGCAGCTACTATTTCTTGTCTGTATTTTTACAATTTACGACACAACAGCTACTATTCCCCATTTTTAAACACTTTTTCATTCATTTCATCACAACTGGTACTCTTTTAACCCTTACTTTGTCCGCAGCGAGCGCTGCAGTCGAATCGGTTGTCCCCATCATATACTATTCACGCTCACAACAGGCTTTACTTGATCATAAACCAACCAAGTTTCCTGACATCTCTTTATCAGTGGTGACCGAATCGAAGTTGGAGCACGAATAAAACGAGCAGAGACCTCAAAAACTCGTATCTCGACAAATGGATTAAACCCAAATTATCAGAAAGAGCATCATTATCCATTAGAGTCAACAAGTTGGAACTAGCCTATCGACTGACTAAGAGCACGTACAACAAGAAATTCCTGTCACGCAACCTGAAACTTACGCACTACACATCAGTCTTACGGCCAGAAGCCCTGTATGCCATTGGAGAGAAATTGGAAATCAGAGAAAGAAGAATCCTCAGGCCCGGTAAAGGAAGATGGGGAATTCCGAAGGCGACATAACTCTGAGCTCTACGAACATATTGAGAGGCTCTCTGACTGCGCAAGGAAAAGAAGTGTAGCTTTCTATGGCCACTTTGCAAGATTACCTCCAAATCGACTAACCAAACATCGCACAGTGGGGCCAAATGTATGAATTCTTGGCAAAAAATATTTTAACTAAGTTTTGAATATTAATTGATAAATACAACGTTTGTGAATAATAATACAAAGTGTAATATGTAATTTTTTAAAACTATATATATATATATATATATATATATATATATATATATATATATATATATATATATATTGATATGTACATATCAAGAATTATCACTTTCATAAGGTTTGCGAAAAATCATTGCAGATCTCGGCGAGCGTATATATGTGTACACACGACACGGGTCATCCTGTTTCAACATGTTACCGCATGCTATCAAGCAGCCGCGATTTAACATTTGTTTTCAGCGATTAGACTTGAAGCTGCTGAAGCTAAAGTTCATTTCAGAAGTAACCATCGCGGCTCAGATTTAATAGTTTTACCAGTATGGCTTCCTTACCTGCAGGTTACTATATATAATTTTAATTGTATGATGTTTAGTTATATGTTACAATATTAATTAACAAAGACGCGTAAATGAAAATTACAATTAAAGGGTGTAACGTTTATTTGTACGAATTTAGTTGACATCAGTGCATATAATGTTTGCAATTGTATTTTGTTTTGTTTTTGTTTTGTTCACGATTAATTTGAAAAAAAAAGCTGCGCATGTTTGCGGCAATTGGAAATAATGATACCAAGTTTTCACGATTTTTTTGTGGAAAAATGGTGATATCAATGTTCTGTTTACACACATAGTTTATTTATACTTTCAACGTTATCCTTGAATTTTTCTATAGCAAAGAAATGTGAAGTGGTCAAGATATCTGCATCGGCGGCAGACTTGTTTTTCACTGATTTGGTCTAACTGCTGACAGCGCAGAACCGAAGTAAAGTAAAATTTATGTAAAAATTCGTACAAAGTGTCCTAAAGACCTAATTCCGGATCTTGATAAAAAGATTTCATTTTTTATAGCTGATTTCAAGCAAAAATGGCAAAAAGCTAACAGAAAACATGACAGGTTCTGATAAAAACTGGTTGGACACTTCCATAAATTTACATACATGTATATAGTTTATATAAAAGTTTATGGAAAAAAATACATATTAAACTTTGAATTGTTATTAAAAAGATTTGAACTTATCATTATATAGTCAAAATTTAGCTCAAATAATTTTTGCCAAGAAATCATGTATTCGGCCCCACTGTGCATCGGTTCACCTTCTGACAAAACAAGAAAGTTCGTACACTTGGTTGACAGAAACCGCGAAGGATATTAAAGAACTGAGAATAATAGATCTCCAAAACAGACAGTCTATGAGACGCACCCTGAAGGAAGTCCGTAGATTTCAGGAAAATCCCCGAAGAAAAGTTAACCCCTGGACAGAAGAGAGAAAGGAGTTACACCGGCAGAAGATGCGACAATACTGGGCAAAAATCAATGCTCAGTTGTTGGACAAGCGTCGTCCAAAGTAGGCCTATTCGATACAAGAAGAATAGATAGAGCGCTGTGCACCTAAAATCGGTTGAAGGGAAATAATGTCTACAGCACCTACGATGCCGGTTACCTTAAATACGGGATTTAGGATGCCAAGTTTGTTCGATTTGACGACTTTAGATGCTAATGGACCTGAAGATGTTGATGGTATCAAATCAGCTGCAAAACAGGTCCATGCCATGATCGAAATTGAGGTTCAAGCTGGAAATCTAATATTTGCTAATATTTTACTTGGAGGATTCTCCCAAGGTGGTGCACTGGCATTATACTCGGCATTCATATATCCGCAAAAATCAGCTGGAGTCGTGTCCTTTTCCAGCTGGCTACCTCTTCATAAGAGTTTTGCAAAAGACTTAAAGTGTCCAGACGATATTCAGATTCTCCAATGCCACGGAGATTATGATCCAGTGGTAAAATACAAATGGGAGCAAAAAACAAGGAATTCTTATTTAAAACCTACAGTAGTTTGATGCATAGTGCGTCCGAAGAAGAATTAGCTGATATGAAAATGTTTATTGCTGCACATCTACTACATAAGTTCTTTTCTTTGAAAGCATTAGTTCAGAATGCGTAATTTTAAATAATTGCAGAAAATAGTATTCAATTTACTATCTCATAAAATCAAAAAGCTATTAACTAAAGTCTCGAACTAAACATAACTTCATGTAACGATTGAAAGTTAAACATCAATCGTTTCATCGTGGTTTTGATTGGACGATCATTACAACCGTAAACACCACGAAGTGCGCACAGCGTCTGACATACAGACCACAGATTTTGATAATAAATTTTCACAATTTATGTGCGTTGTTGAAACGATTACTTTTACATGATTAAATGGGGGCTATAGCAAAATTCACACGTAACAATACAGCGTTTCCAGCTAAATGAACAACTAAATGTCAGACGCGTGAAGGTTGAAAAGTTGACGCGTAACAGTTGAAAAACCCTATATATAGGTCGATGCCGTTTTGATTGCTATTTTATTAGATATTTATTTACTATTAACGCACCCATAAGTTTCATATAAAACATTTTACTGTAAAGATATTTAAGAATTAAAAATATTTTCTATAAGATTCATGGCAATGTAATTTTTTTCTATTTCCTAAAAATAAAAAATTAATAACCGAAGAAATAGTTTTTGTTAAAAAAAAACTAAATTCACAAATTTCCATTCGAACAAAATTCTTTATAACAAATTACTTTCGAAAAAATTGTTTTCGAACAATTTGCCGGACACGAGATAATACCCCCTCTGTACCATAATACTTGATAGTTTCTCCTATTTTCTTGTTCCATAATTATGTTTCTTTCGGTTATGTTTCTTTAAAATTAATTTTTTGACAAAAAAGTTATTTTTATTTAAGAGAAGTTTATTTTTGAAAAATGATTGTTCCACTACATAAGTACATCAATACAAATATTATTTGTGAAAATGAAAATCTGTATTTATTTAAAACAGAAAGAGCATTTGCTTTTCTTCTGTTTTTACTTCTAAAGATACAGGTAACGTGCCATTGATTTGACGATCCTTGGCCATATGTGGTTGCTTGTAATTGTTTCCACCATTGACATTGATTGTTTCAATCATACAATCTTGAAGAGATAAAAAGTTTTATGTATCATTTTATGTATCACGAGGCATGTCTTTAGAAGATTGTATAACAAATTTGATAACACTCTCAATAGTAGACGGATTAGTTGAATAATAGGCACTTTGTATAGCTCGAAAATATCCTAAATCTAATATATTCATATCGGGCTAATATCCCCGATAGGGCGGCTGACAGATCAAGCGAATATCAAATTCATCCTTTCCTCGTTGTTGGACAAAGTCTGAATCGTTTGGTAAAATATAAGGTCTAGCGTTGTCTTGTTGAATAAAAATCGTTCTACTTCGTTCTATACAATATCCAGGCCACTTAGACGTAATAGCTGGAAATACTTTTTCAATCACCAGTTTGCGTCACTCATTTTTATCAACAACAACCGATGTAGAAACGAAAGTGCCTCTACTACGATTTCTGCTATTCCTTTTTTTCTATTTTTATGAATGGCAAAATTCCAATTTTTCCATCAAAGCGTGGATGTGAATCAAATCGAGGTCTAGCAACCGCTGCAAGAAACACTTTTGTTATGAAACTTTTTGATTTCACCTGACGATGCGGTTCAACCTTTTTTTAAATGGGATGGAGCAAGCACATTTAGTTAACTTGACAAGTGGCGCCCTGAAAGAACACGAGCATCTTAGTACCGCCTCATGGCATTTAGCTTCAAGATGACGTTGTCTCTTTATCAGTTTCTAAAGGTGTCTGCGGTTTGGGTCAATTTAAGGCCTTACTTCCTCCCTCCAACGTGGGCCATTAGAGGTGCACGTATTTATATGCGCGTTCCGTTCGTAGTTTTCTTTTTCTCGTAATATGTCGGTAGCCATAGTCACCGTTGATATCCAGTCCTGCTCCGACTTTGGCATTATGTCCGTAAGTGTTATCACATCCAGTATTGGTTAGGTTCTGTCTGCCCATTCGTCTCTTTCTGGTGTCCACCTGGGGCAACCGAAGATTGTGTGTTGTACACTGTCCATTTCCTCGCAGTAGACACACAAGCCGTCTGAGGCTCGGGCTATGCCGCTCAGGTACTGCCTGAAGCACCCTTACTTGTATCAGGTAGTGGCCCACCTCTCCACGTTTTCTTGTCGCCCATGGTTTTACTTGGGGAATTAACAGTCGGGTCCATTCTATTTTGTTTGAGTTGTTCCACAGTTGTTACTACCTGGTGTACAGTTGTGACCTCGCAGTATTTTTTGCATACTGACTTCTGTGCATAACACTTCGTTTGCTGCTCTTTAGTCCACCAACGTTTGGTATGAGCATTCCGAGTGCAGCACAGGTTTTGAGAGCCTTTTCCATTGTTATCACAATCTCTTGATTAAATAAAAAGGTTTATCTATGGGTTTTTTTCCTTTTTCTTAGGAGGACCAATCTGGATTTTTTTCCATATATCAGAGAAATTTCCATCATTCATTTTCGCGTTTAAAGTTTCTAATATGAAGTTATTACATATCTTTGCGGCAATTTTAAGAGCTTCCGGCGGTATACCGTCGGGTCCTGGCGCTTTATTATTCCCTGTTCGTCTGCTGGCTCCCTATAATTCCTCAAACGCAAAATCTTCGGTTTCTGTCACTTCCAGTAGATTCCACTGTGGTACCTCGTGTTTTGGGAACAGGACATCTGCAAGTGCTTGCAGCTGTTCCATGGGGAGTTTGTGATTTGGGTACTTCAGCCTTAGTTCCCGGGTGGCGAGTGCGTATGCATACCTCCCAGACGTCTTCGTCTAGTTTTGTACATAGGGCACGCCAGTGTTCTCTTTTTGAAATATGTATTGCCTTCTTCAGTAGTCTCGTTTCTTCTTTGTATTGATACAGATATACTGCACAGAGTCCGGATTGAGATTTTCTTCGTGCAGCAATACATTCCTTTTTTTTGCGATATCATCATTCCACCAATAATTCTCTCTCTTACTGAAAGCTGTTTTTTTTGCTAAGTGTGGCGTCGCATGTTTTCGTAAGGGTCTTAATTCATTCTGCAGAGGTGCGTTCCGTTGTCTGGCTTATTTGCCAATAAAAAAATTTCGTGGATGTTTTTGCTTCGCCATCGTCTATCCCCCTTAATTTGAGACGAAAGGTATACCATTTTACCATGCAACTGATAGAAGATGTATTTGTGGTCACTTAAGGTCTCCTTATCTACCACCTGCCAGTTTTCAATTTCGTTTGCCATTTCAGCTGTTGTCAGTGATAGATCTATTATGGAAGTTGTCTCCCTTCTTCCGAAAGTTGGTTTATTACCTTCATTTATTACAGTGAGATCTAGCTCGGATAGCCAGTCCATAACCAGATCTCCCCGCACGTCAATTTTCGAAGAGCAAAGTATGGAAACTTGGCATTAAAATCACCGGCAATCAATTTCCGTATAGTGCAGTCTCCTATACATTGTCTCAGGTCATTTAGTGAAATTTGGAACTGTTCTAGGCTGTCGTTTGGGGAGAAGTAGCAGCTAATAATTATTTCTTCAGTCATTTCAAACCACACAAAACCAAGGCCACTACCACTGTCCAAAACAATTTGCGTTTTATTTCTTTGAACCAATCTCTTGAACTCACTAGCTTTTTGTTCGACTCACTGATAATGATTATGTCAATGGCAAGTTCTGCAACAGTAGCGAATAGGAGGTCATGTGCCCGGCAGCGCATCGATTTGAACTGGATTATTCTTGGTATTGCGAGTTTCATTGGAAACGCCTGGTCTCCGATAGCACTTTTTTAAACATCGGATATGCTCCTGTATCTGCGCTGTGTCTCTTCACTTTAGTGCGGTTCAGCCTAGTCTAGTTCAAAGTTATAACGACTTTGTTCCTCAGTTAGATACAACCAGTTTTCATCAATGTGAACCATATCAAACATATCCGGGAATCGAATATTTCCATCTTCAAAAAATTGGAAATGACGGAATATAAACACAATTAACACTTATTCCTCTATATATGCATCCGTCAACAGCGGCTTTAATTTGTGCACGCTCGCACACCTCCAGCTTTTATACGACGATACAGAGACGTGTTTGGTATATTCAAGGCGCCAGCAAGTGATCTTATGATTTTTCTTTTGTTTAATGGCACATTGCGAATATTACTATTTAATGCATAATTTTTTTTTTTTGGACCAACTCCACCGCGTTATCTTCATTCGGTGGACTGATTTATTTTTCTTGTTTCCAGATATTGGCTATAGTTTGAGTACTGACACTGTATTTATTTACATAGTTGGAGGACTTAAATCAAACCCAAATACATTTATGTCGTGAGAAGACTTGGCCGATTATCTGAACAATGATCAATATTTCTGACCGTGGTCAAGGTTTACTATTCCAGATGTGATCTGGAAGGATCAGTTAAACTCATAAGAAAAAAATATTGAAATTGAGCCATATATTTTGATAAGCCGCGGCCACGAAACGAAAACTATCAATTATTATGGGACAGAGGGAGTATTACTTATTATTATTCATTACAACACATTTTATCTTCTGTATAAAATATAATATATTGGTGGATTTATAAATGGATGTATTTCTTTCAAAGAATAACAGATAAATATTTATTTAACTTGACACTGCAAATCATAAACAAGATACAAATGAATCATTTTTCCTCTCTTGTTTGTTTTTCTGTGTTATTTATTGTCAGAGGTGTTAATATAATATAAACGTGAAAAGGGATCGCAAAAAGTGGAGAAAAATGATTGAAACTCAATATTTATAGACACACAATAGAGGCGTCAGTAAAAAGGATTTCGCTTACCGAAAAGGATTTAGCGAATACGAAATCGATACCGGCAGAATGGATAAATAAAGACATCACAAGATTCGACAGTCAACCATTGATATACAAAACTAAACACATAAGGATTGAGAATTGCTTCTTCGATAAAGCTTAATCCGATCTAGTTAATGTTTTAAATCTGTGGTTTTCACAATTTATTCCTGTTGCATCTGCTAACCGTAAATAATTTCGCACATCCTTGCCGTAATAAATTATTGACTGATTATGATTTAATTTCGCTTTTCGGCTTAAATGGTTTCGGGCTTGATTTATAACAATATCGTGTATTATTTATTTTTCGGGAGTCTCGAATCTCCTATGATTTATAATCGCATTCAGAAAATCAAATTAATTATTGATTACAACGATATATTAATACTAGTTTAAACCTAATACCATCAAGTCTTAACAATTTTGTGTTGTCTGCTTGGACTTCACCGACTAGTCTTTAATACCTAGCCTAATCTGTCTTCATCTTTCACTGTCTGTCCAATGTGCGCTATTTAGTTTATTATATCTAATATTATCTACCTAGCCATATCTCACCTAGCCTAGTTTGACTTAATCTTGTCTAGATAGTCTTGACAATTTACACTTGTTTGTCTAACCTTACCTATGAATCAAATCCATTGTCTTTAAAACAAACTAAATGGAAATAATGAAAGCTGTACTAAAATAAAAAATATTCTACATGGATTAATAACTCGGGATGAGTCTACACTTCCATTCGAATCTTCGATATTGTTGAAAATGATATTCAGCCGAACACAAATGATCCCCGCTGAGGCGAAATGCCAGTAGAAGTTATCGTCGCCTTCTAATGGATTTTCTCTGTCGTTGAACTTATATAGATTTATTAGCAGAAGGTCACAACTTATCAGCTGACTCACATTCGCCGCCCCTTCACTCCATTTCCATCAGGAACTAATTACTTACTCGTAAATATACACACTTACATAATGGAAGACTGGACAGCCGACAGATAAGACTAAATAGACTATACAGACTAAACATACAAGACTAGACAGGCAAGGCTAGATAGATAAATCCAGACAAACGGGATTAGACTGACAAAATTATAAAGACAAGATTATATAGACAAGAGTAAACAGAAGAAATGTGTCAATTTTCAATACTAGACAAGTATGACTAGAGAGATCAGACTAGATAGATCACACTAGACTATACATACGAAAATTTACAAAGACTAAACACACTAGACCAGACTGACTAGTCCAGACTGACAAGAGTAGACAAGATTGAACAAGGTTGAACAGACTACATAGATCAGACAAGATAGAATAGTACACGCCATACCAGACTAGGTCAAAGTCCTTGCTTTACAAGTTGTTACGTTAGCAAAGTTTGAAGGTAATTAATCAAACTTGATATCTTATATCTAGTTAGTGTCTACTTTAAACGGCTATATTTCCTAAATTACACAATCTAAACGTTTGAAATCGTTACCAAATTACTGAAAAAACTGCAAGAATTAATTATATACAGATAAAAAGGTCTTTACTTTACAAGACTCTGCTCTAGCAAGCATTGAAGTGAATGTCAAATCAAACCTCATAACTTATGTAAGTGTCAACTCTAAACGTATCTACCTCCAAAACTACTAAACCTAATCGTTTGAAGTTTTTACTGTATTAATTAAAAAACTACAAATATTAATAATCTACTGTTATTTATAGTTCTTACTTGGCTAGTTTAAATGATAGATATATTTTATAATAATATTGGTGGTAATAGGTGGTGGTGTTATTAGTGGTAACATTAAGCAGTATTTGTAATGTACAAGAATTAAACAGATAATGTTTAGTGGGTTTAGTAAATAGGAAAGGGAATCTCAAGAGACCGAGAACGTATTAATGTTAGCAATAATGTGTTGGATGAAATGCGCCAATTTACCTACATTTGACTCGATAGAATTCGGCGACGATGCACAGAAACCAGAAGATACAATTAGCTTAATAGTTGCAAGTAAAAACAGAAAACACGGGTTATTCGCTTACTTATTTCAGTGTAATCGCAAAAACTTAAAACATTTTTGCAATTAAAACAATCTTGCAACATTTTTGACCCGGAAACTAGAAATTGGATAGTTGTAATGAAACTAGCCCATTAAGTGTAATAGCACTAGACGGCCAAGGAAATCACATTTGCTAGTATTTTATTGTTCAAACTCTCATTCTATATAGACTACACTGGTGAAAACAAGATACGATAAAACTTGACAAGATACCACTAGACTAGATATTACCAAACAAAACCAAACAAGACTAGATAGGATTACACAAGACCAGACAGGTTAAGACAAGAGCAGATAAGACGAGATGAGACAATACCAAACAATTAGACCACATTAGTAAAATTCTCAACGTAGCTTGAGGATGCATAGTATGCATAGGACTAAGTAAGTAAAATTGTTTTTTGCAAATATAGATAGATTATTGATTATAGAAAAAAAAAATTGGACAATTTTTGTATACAAGATATTTGGAAAGCTTAATAATTTTCCATATTTTCCATTGAATCTACGATTTTCTGATAGTTTTGGATTCGTTTTGCAGCAAACTATCTAAGACTGAAAAACAATTTAGTCGCTCCACTGATTAAACTCTGGAAATATAAATTCGAATGACCGGTTTCTCGCCAAGCGTGCATCGTTCAATTTATCCAATTCCATTAATCAATTATCTCGATTTAATTTAAACTCTATTTACACCATTTGCGAAGTTGCTCCATAATTAATTCACCCACAACCAGTTAAAAAAACCTCCAATTCGCTTTAATCAATTTCAACCGTAAACTATTTACACCTCGACAATTATTTGCATTTGCAAAACCCAATTCCACACTAGATTTAAAAAATTCTGAAACATGCAATATCATCCAGTTAACAAAGATTTAGTTACATCTCACATAAAATTTTAATTTGCCGACTTCAATGGAACTACAATAACCTAACCATAAAATAGAAATAAGTAGAATATGTCTCCATAGTTTAGTGTGCCTAGTCATGTCTGTATAGACAATTCAAATTCAAATACTACTAATTTATTTTGTAAGCAAACAGCTTTTATAATCACACAGTAACATATAATCGCAGGTCAATGACAGTTTTGCCTATCTAGTCTTGCCTGCCTAATCTTGTCTGTCTAGTCTTGTTTAGTCTTGTCTGGTCTTGTCTGATCTTGTCGGGTCTTGTCGGGTCTTGTCGGGTCTTGTCTGGTCTTGTCTGGGCTTGTCTGGTCTTGTCTGGTCTTGTCTGGTCTTGCCTGGCGTTGTCCGGTATTGTCCGGTCTTGTCTGGTCTTGTCTGGTCTTGTCTGCTCTTGTCTGGTCTTATCTGGTCTTGTCCGGTCTTGTCTGGTCTTGTCTGCTCTTGTCTGGTCTTGTCTGGTCTTGTCTGGTCTTGTCTGGTATTGTCTGGTCTTGTCTGGTCTTGTCTGGCCTTGTCTGGTCTTGTCTGGTCTTGTCTGGTCTTGTCTCGCCTTGTCTGGTCTTGTCTGGTCTTGTCTGGTCTTGTCTGGTTTTGTCTGGTCTTGTCTGGTCTTGTCTGGTCTTGTCCGGTCTTGTCTGGTCTTGTCTGGTCTTGTCTGGTCTTGTCTGGTCCTGTCTGGTCTTGTCTTGTCTTATCTGTTCTTGTCTGGTCTTGTCTGGTCTTGTCTGGTCTTGTCTGGTCTTGTCTGGTCTTGTCTGGTCTTGCCTGGTCTTGCCTGGTCTTGTCTACTCTGGTCTCTTGTTCATTGATGATTATTCAATAAAATAATCACACAGTCTTTTTAAATATATATATATATCTAATATATATATATATATATATATATATATATATGTATATATATATATTATATATATATATATACGTATATATATATATATATATATATATATATATATATATATATATATATATATATATACATTTACTAATATTAAAAACATAACTGCTTTAAGATCGTATATAAAAGATATTGTAATGAAAGCCTGTATAATACAAGTATTATAAATAAAACCTGAAGCTAAATTAGCAAAACGCTTAGCCGGATAGTAACTTGTAACTTGTAACAGTAACTTGTTGAGTGGTTAAAAGATTAGCCTTATTCTGACGAACGGTTTCAGCACGTTTTTCTTAATTTTCTCCAACTTTTTTTGGATTAACTTTTCGCGGTTCACCTCTGCTGTGCTCAGTTTTATTTCTAATTGGGTGGATTTTTCAGTCTTACGAGTCTCCATGGTGTGTTTTACTTCTACTGTGTGTTCGTTGTATTTTTTAGCAGCTTCTAATTTCCTCTGAATTCATCCTTCTCCCTGTTTTGTTGAGCTAAAGAAAGTTTATTTTCTATTTCCACGGATAGGGTCGTCTTTCAATGGTCTGATTGATTTCGACGGAGCGTATATTGTGATTGCGCAACTTCTACTTCTGTTCCTGTTCGCGTCTGTTCTGGGCGTGATCTAACTTTTCTTGGACGGTTGTTTCTAGCTGCTAGAATTTGATGATATTCGAGGTTAGGTTACGGGAGGCTAGGAATGAAGCGCGCTTCATTCCCAACCTCACGTAGCCTAACCTAATGCTAACCCAACTAATCCAATGATATTAAAGCTGATAGAAGCTGACTAAAAATGGACCTCACACCCTCTTTTGAGTGGGGCTCCATAGATCTCACACCCTGTTTAGCGTGGGGTTACATAGACCTCACATCCTGTTTAGGGTGGGGTAACATAGACCTCGCACCCTGTTTAGCGTGGGGTTACATAGACCTCACATCCTGTTTAGAGTGATGAAAAGTGGATGCAAGTAGATGAAAAGCGGATGTCAGAAAATTGATATTTATATAAATGAAAAAAATTAATACGATCTGGGTCACAGACAAGTTTAAAAAATTTCGCTTACACGTAAGAAATTATTCGGATAAATATCACAGGAAATATGTGGTCTGTCTAGTCTTGCTCGTTCTTGTTCGTCCTTGTTCGGTATTGTCCGATCTGGTACGGACTAAAACCATTACTCTCATTTGAATCAATCCGTAATATGTTTGCAATCAATTATGTATGCATACACCGCTACTAAATACCCACCCGCAACTCATTTTGAATTTTCCCCACTTGTCTGTCTAATCTAGTCTGTCTAGTCTCGTCCCTCTATTGTTGCCTAGCTAGTCTTGTCTATCTAGTCTTGATCTGATAACGTAAACTAAAAAAGGAACAATATATTCCATTTCTCACTCAAATTTAAACCTAATATCAGAAATACTTTTTAATTTATATTAAATATTTAGATAATTAATACGATCGAGGTCATAGACAAGTTTAAGAAATTTCGCTTACACATAGGAAATTATTCTGATAAATATCACAGAATATATATGAACGGTCTAGTCTTGTAAGTTTAGTCTTGTCCGGTCTAAATCCTATAATCTCAATTGAATCACGCCGTAATATCTTATTTTCAACGCTTGTCTAGTCTTGTCTGTCTAGTCTTGCTTGTCTAGTCTTGTCAGGCTACACCTTTTCCAATTGTAATTCAGAAAGAGTCAATTTTAATTCAGAAAACCTCAATTGTAATTCAGAAAGCGTCAATTGTGATTTAGATTAGTTAATTGTAATTCAGAAAACGTCATTTATTGTAAGTCAGAAAACGTCAATTGAAATTCAGAAACAATTAATAATTATAAATATTAATAATTCATTTATATAACAATTTAAGAAATTTAATTTAAAAAAGTTTAAATAGTTCAAAACCCAATTTTTGCATAAACACATAAAAATGGATCTTAAGGAAAATTACGCAATTTGCCAATCTGTAATGACAAGAAATCCAGTAGTACGGTTGCTGCCCTGTCTACATTTATTCCACAAGAAGTGCGCACAACCTATAATCGATGTTGTAGATAGTGCTTGTCTTATCTGCAGAACAATAATGATTGGAAAGGAAGTAATTGAAAGAAAAAATACAACAAAAATAGCGTAAAAGACCTTGAAAGGATTGAAAATTGTGCCAACAGAGATGATGATTGGATAGCTTTGGCTGCAACGCTAGATATTTAATTATAAGACAGCGTATTATTGGATCCAATCTGGGATTGACAAAATGTTGCCACAAGATGATACAAAACCAATTTTTTTTCTGATGATCTAATTGATTTGATGGGTTCGTGGATAGAAGAAGACTGTACCATAACATTAAAGCAATTAAAATAAAAGGTTATGGATAATTTCAACAAATTGTTATCTGTGTCAACCGTAGGTAATTACTTAGAAGGCCGACTGTTGACTTTAAAAGGAGTACACGTTGAACCTGTTACAATGAATTCTGAGGCAAACAAAACAAAACAAGCTAGATATGTACAATCCTTGAACCAGTACACACAGCAGGGCAAACAAACTGTTTGGATGGATGAAACAAATTTTAATTTGTTTTGTAGTCGAGCGAGAGGCCGTGCAAGAGATCGTAAAAGACAGTACAACATCTTCCAGCATCAAGAAGTCTAACATTCATTTAATTAGAGCAATTTCAACTACGGAAACCGTATACATGGAACGCAGAAGGGGTACATTTACTACCCACTTAGCAAATGATTGCGTAGTTATTTTAATGCAAAAGTGGCAAGATATTGGAATTCAACTTCAAGATTTGGTGATTTTTGCAGACAACGCACCTTGTCATTCAAAGCTAGAAAGAGTAATCGATGATACGCCAGCTTCTCTATTGCGGCTAGGACCCTATTCTCCGATGCTAAATCCATTTGAGAATATTTGTTCTAAAGTAAAAGCCTAAAGCGGTAGTGGAGATGGAACAATCAACATCGGAAGATATGCAAATCAGACGGGGTGTTCGACAAAGTTGTGTCTTGTCTCCTGTTTAATCTGTACTTGGAAACCATATTTAGAGAAGCACTGGATGGAGTCCAGGGCGCACTCAAGATCAATGGAACTCCAATAAACAATATCAGGTACGCCGATGATACGGTTATAATAGCCAACGATGTACAAGAACTACAAAGCATCATATATTCCGTAGTTCTCTATAGCGAGATGTTTGGATTGCATCTCAATGTCTCTAAGACCAAATTATTGGTCTTTTCTAAGACTCCAGTAAATGCACACCTACGTGTCAAGGGACAAACAATCGAACAAGGGACCTCAATAAAATATCTGGGAGCTAACATCAATAGTCAGTGCGATCCGAGAAGGGAAATACTTTCAAGGATTGAGCAAGCGAGAAAAATCTTCATGAATATGAAATCATTTTTCACAAGACTAGACCGCAGTTTGGAACTCAGAACTCGATTGATTAGATGCTACGCCTTCTCTGTCCTACTCTATGGATGTGAAAGCTGGACACTAAATTCACAGACCGATAAGAAAATAGAAGCCTTCGAAATGTATGTGTATAGACGGATGCTACGAATTTCATGGGTACAAAGGATCACCAACAATGAATTACTCCAGCGCATGCACAAACAAATAGAATTACTGAACACCATCAAGGAAAGAAAAATGCAATACGTGGGTCATTTGATGAGCGGTGATATATACGAAATATTACGCCTCATAATAGAGGGCAAAGTACAAGGGAAAAGATAAGTAAGAAGACGCCAAAACTCGTGGCTGAAAGATTTGAGGAGATAGTTCGACCGCTCGTCTGCAGAAATCTTTCGTGCTGCAGTTTCCAGAGCTAAAATTGCCATTTGGATCGCTACTGCCTTGACAATGAATGACATGGCGGTCGGTCGATAATTTATTTTAAAAAATACTACGAAATACTATGTATATACTTGAATCTTTATCGCAATTTTTTTATATAATAAAATAAAAATAAATAGCTAATAAAACTTGTTTTATTTCTGAATTACAATTTACCTTTTCTGAATTACGATTGACTAACCTGAATTACAATTGACGCTTTCTGAATTACAATTGACTAATCTGAATTACTATTGACGATTTCTGAATTACAACTGACTAATCTGAATTACAATTGACTAACTAAAAATCAAACGGACTTACCTAAGTGAAGTTCGATTGTAATTATATGAGAGTCTCGTTCGAGATGATTACATTGTAGTACCGCTACTTCCCACTAGATCCAACCACAGTTCAGAGTTTAAAATTTTCGGGCTCCCGCCCGCGCATGTCAGTCATCCTTAAACTACCGGTCACACTTCATATAGTTTAAAGCTTATTTTAATATTAAGGAATTTAGCTCGTATACACAATACTCCTTAGTACGAGTGGGAAAAACTTTTACGAGAGGAAAATAAGGGAGGGATGTAATGATCTCGAACGAGACTCTCATATAATTACAATCGAACTTCACTTAGGCAAGTTCGTTTGATTTTGAATTATATTTCGAATCTCGTTCTTCGAGATTACATTGTAGATGTTTAGAGCAAGATGTTTATATGTAGTGTATATTAATTATTTAAATCCTTTAAATAACAACGAGCTTAATTGCCATATTTATATCCAATAGTGGTATAATTATCATTAATCTTTTACTTAGAAAAAATATAATTAATGAACGTCTCTTTTTCTGGTTTTAATGACCGTTTGTAAAATTTTGCAAACATTTGCGAATTTTGCGACCAACCTGCAGTGCTTTTTATGATGCTTACGTCTAAGCCTTTTAGTTCCGTAGCCGATGCCGCCGCATGTCTCGTGCTGTGAGCTGTGTATCGCTGATCTCTACCAGCTTCTACTAAACAGCCTTTTATTTTTATGGTAATATTATTTGTTAATGCTGCAATATTACTTACACGAATTAAAGATAATGTCTGTACCTGTTTCGTTAAGTGTTGACTTAATTTCTCCATTCAACTCGGGTGCTTCCAGGTAAATATTTCCACTACGTAGATATTTGTTCATTAAGTCCGCTTTAACTCCTTGGATAAACCATCAGTCAACCAAGTAGACCATCTTGACACCAAACTTTGGTGTAAATTCAAAGATTTTGTACTAATTCCTCCGGGATCATCTCCCAAAAGAAACTCTACCTCGTCATCTATTTTATTTTCGAATTAGTTGCATCATATGCAGCCTCTGTTGTCTGTTCGTCTTGAATAATGCTGGTACGGGAAGTGCCTGGCTCTTGGTTAATTTCTTCATTGAGAATAGCATTATTTTGTTTCTCAATGTCTATGTTTTCTTTGTTTGCTTGAACATTATCTACAAATGAAAAGGAAATGTTTTCCCTGATAATGCTAGATGAAGATTCACAGCACTAGTAGTTATTGCCTCCTACGTGCAAAAGTCACTACCCTGAACCGCCCATCAAGACTCACACAAATTGAGTACAAGATGTCGTGTAAATACAAATAATATAAGAAATCATTTCCTTTAGATCTTACATACCTGTAATTTTTGTTGTTTTGTTTATGGTTTCTGCTAAGCCTTCCCCCATTTTCTCCAACCTCTGCCGTCTCTTGTTAGTGCTTTCCTCTTCCCTGTCCCTGCTCCGTTTTTTACTCTTACCCATATCTTGGATTAGATGTTTTTTGTTTAAATTAAATTTTCACAAACAATTATTTTTAGGTTAAACACGTGGTTAAACAACTCTCAAAACGTGTGGTTTCGTCTAGCCCAAAGAACGTTATGAAGTGTGGCCGATACTGTAAGGATGACATGCGCAGGCGGGAGCCCGAAAATTTTAAACTCTGAACTGTGGTTGGATCTAGTGGGAAGTAGCGATACTACAATGTAATCTCGAAGAACGAGACTCGAAATAAAATCTGAATTACAATTGACGCCTTCTGAATTACAATTGGAAAAGGTGGAGTCTTGTCTATCTATAAAATTTTGTATAGTTGGTTGCATATATCATCAAAAATGTGAATTTAGACCCCTATGGAAATCCTTATAGCGGCGTTGACACGATGCTAGTTGACTGGAATGACAGCTCGCATGCGAATCAACTCGTATACGAGTGATATTTTTCAAGAGAGATGACTGTCTTGAAGACAGATCACTGTCTTCTTGTTATCAAAAATAATCTTTATTTTTATGTATAAATTTTTATGTTTATGTAATCTTTATGTTTAAAGTTCCATAACAGCTTTTCAGCTTCGTACAATTCTCAAAATTTTAAGTTCTCTCTATCAGTCCACCTTTTTTTGTTAGCACTTGAACACGATTTCTTAGTTGTCGCCATCTTGAAATTGAAAACGCACGGCAAAAGTAAGTAAGTAAGTAAGTAAATAAGGGCATCCGACTCAACTCGCACCAATCCAACTGACTGTCTCCGTACTGTCTTGATGACAGCTGACTGGTTCCAGTCAACTCGCAACGTGTCCATATGGGACCTATTTAACGTACCTTATGGGATTTTGAGCTAGAACCTGGCTAGAACTCTCCTAGCCTATCTAATGGTCTAGTCTTGTATGTCTAGTCTTGTCTGTTTAGACATGTCTATCCAGCCTTGTCAGTCTAGTCTTCTATGTCTAGACTTGTCTGTCTAATCGTGTTTGTCTTTCTTGTCTATACAGTCTTGAGGGTCTAGATTTGTCTGTCTAGTTTCATCTGTCTAGTCTTGTCTGTCTAGTCTGGTATATTTAACCTTGACTGTCTTGTACTGTCTGAGTAGTCTTGTATGTCTAGTCTTCCTAGTCTTGTTTGTTTAGTTTTGGATCCCTAGTCTTGACAATTAGGCAACAATTTCGAATAAATCAAAGGAGATTTTTTTATAGAATAAATAATGTTTGAGAAACAATGACGCAGCGAAAAAGGCAACAAATATCAATTAGATTTAATTAGATTTAGATAATAGTGAATGGTAGAAGCCATAAAACGTGATCTTTTATTACATTCCACACCGTTTTAGATTTCCAACTGTTTATACACTAGGTAGAAACGAGCATTAACTTTTAACGTTCGCCATTAATTACTCATTTAAGCTCTAGCCCGATCCAATACCATTTCTGTTGTGAGTCTCTGCGAACTTTAAATCTCTTTAGAAATCATGGTTAAACTGTATTGTTTTCGTCCCTTTACTGTTCTCGTTAGCTGCGCTTTCATAATTTCAGATTCACTTAAACCGCATAATCTATTATATACTCAGAGGTCGGAATAAACGGTAAATTACTCAAAAGCATTTATTTAAGTGGATTCTAAGTGCATTTGAAACACATTGCAAATTTATAATTGACATGCTGTTGCGATTAAATGTAGTGCAGTTATAAAGCAACTTAATAAATAAGTTATACTTCCTCTATGCAGCTCTACCTCATAGCAATTATTTAGTCTGATAATAATAGTACTTCAGACCATAACAACACATGGAGTAATTAATACCCTGAATGTTTAGTAAGGAAGAAGTAGCACAAAGACATTAAACATTAGTCTTAAGAAATAAGAAATACCTTGTAAGAAATAACCCTAAATATAGAAATTATAACTGGAAAGGGTATTTATTGTTATTGTACAATTTCAATTATAATCTCTTCCTGTCGACTATTTCATAAACTTTGTATCGAAACTTCGAGGAACCCAGAACTTCGTAATTAAAGTAATACCATCGAATTATAAACATAATAGAAAGGCTTAATTAACTCAAGGCGGCTATATTTACCAGAATTTATTAATAAACGTTTTATCAATTAGTTTACTAATTAAATTCGTACTACTTAGATTTTTTTACAATATATAATTTACAATATATTTTTTTATATTATAATATATACAGGGTGATTCGGGAGGAAATGGAAGTATTTTAAAGACATGTTCAGGAAGCAAAAATAAGCAAAATAAGTTCAAATGTTCAAGTCCGATTTTCCTTCGTTTCATAGATATTTTGAACAATAGTAATTTATAAAATTAAAGAAAAATGTACTACTGAAGTTATAAATTTTCAAAAACTCCACCATCCATTTCGATATATTTATTTGCGCGTTTATAAATGGACCTGGTAGCGAGTTTCAGTGAACGATGTTTCGCTCTAATTATCGCCGCAGCATTAAGAATGCGATCTAGTAGCGCATCCGTTGTGTCCACTTTCATAGAATAAACTAGTGACTTCATCTATCCCCAAAGACAAAAATCTAGGGGAGTGAGATCCGGTGATCTCGGTGGCCAAGGGTGCGGGCCTGCTCTGCCAATCCAGCGATCGCCGAAATGGATATTTAGAAAATTTCTCACAATATTTGCATAATGAGGAGGTGCTCCATCATGTTGGAAGATAATACGTCGTCGAATATTTAAAGGTACTTCGTCCAATATTTCCTGTAAATGGTCTTCCAAAAAATGTAAATAACCTTCCCCAGTAAGACTGCCATCCAATACAAAAGGACCAAACAATTGATCATTTAGAATTCCGCATCCATACATTAATACTAAACCGATGTTGGAAATTGTGTTCTTGCGTGGCATGGGGCTTTTCGTCCGACCATCGATGATTATTATGGGAATTGTAAATTACATCTCGAGTAAAGTGAACTTCATCAGTAAACAAAATGCCTTTGAGAAATCTTCTGTTTTCACGAATAGATTGACAAAATTGTAGTCTTAATGGATAATCGCCTTCTTGAAGATTTTGTACTTACTGCAGATGAAAAGCGTTTAAACCTTGCCGTTTTAATGTTTTCCAAACCATTGTTTGTGAAATTTCAAATTGGATTGCAATGCGCCTTTTACTTATCCCAGGATTAGTTTCTACAACATCCAGAATATCTTCTTCCAGTTCTAAACCGATCCCTTGCTGTTTTTCGGAAACAATACGTGCACTTGTGAATATTCCAGTTTTGCTAGCATGTGTAAAAACAGTTTGAAACACTTGCCAATTAGGAATTCTTCGATTAGGAAAACGACGCCGATACTCTTCTACTGAACGAACAGAATTACCATTACAAAATCCATAAACAAAAAACATATCTGCATATTCTCTATGACTGAAAATATGAGGCATTTTTATAATCTCGTAAAACAACTACTGTTAATTTTATTTATGACATGTGCTTAATTAATATTTTATTTCAAATTGGCATTTAGGACAACGTTGTTAAATTTAACTTAATTTACTTTTTAAAAAGAAAAACCTATTTACTTCTGAAACAAATGAAAATCGGACTTCAACATATGAGCTTATTTTGCTTCCTGGACATCTTTAAAATACTTCAGTTTCCTCCCGAATCACCCTGTATATAAATATATATATATATATATATATATATATATATATATATATATATATATATATATATATATATATATATATATATATATATATATATATATATATATATATATATATTTATAGACACGAACACGAAGACAAGTCAAGCCATTCAAATTAATGTCTACTCTTGTCTGATCTAGTCTGGTCTTGTCTGATCTAGTCTGGTCTTGTCTGGTCTAGTCTGGTCTTTTCTGGTCTTGTCTGCTCTTGTCCGGTCTTCTATGGTGTTGTCTGAACTTGTCTGGTCTTGTGTGATCTTATCTGCTCTTTTCTGCTCTTGTTTGGTCTTGTCTAGTCTTGTCTGGTATTGCCTGGTCTTGTCTGATCTTGTCTGCTCTTGTGTGGTCTTCTCTGTTCTTGCCTGGTCTTGTCTGGTAGTGTGTGGTCTTTTATGGCCTCGTCTGGTCTCGTTTTGTCTGGTCTGGTAATATCTGATCATGTCTGGTCTGGTAATATCTCATCATGTCTGGTCTTGCTTGATATTGCATATTCTTGTCTGGTCTTCTCGTATCTTGTCAAGCCTAGTCCGCTCTTGTCTGGTTTTGCCTCCACAAGCCTCGTCGTGTATTTAGTCTTTTATGTCTTCTTGATATTTCAATATCATATAGTTTAGTCCATTCCTGTCTATGCTTGTTAAATATTATATGTGTTAGTGTCGTTTCGAGTATTGTATCAGAATAATGTGAAGTAATCTATTTGAGTCTGGTCTATTCTAGTCTAGTAAAAAAAACGGTTTGGCGACCGCTGTGCTAATCTACAGGATAAAAAGATTAATATAATTTAATAACAGTACTAATTGGGATCATGTACGTAATCCTAAAGGCATTAAGGTTTTTATCAGTGGCTATGTACGGTTGAAATAATGTTATGTTTTTTAAAATATACATTATATATTCGAAATAGCTAAATTGAAGTTTACAACTTGAAAGCTGAAGCCAGCAGCTTGGGCCAGTAGTAATTTTTTGCGTCGTTTGTTTTGCAACATTCCCAGCAAAAAACCCTATTTCATATAATTATAATTTAAGTTTTGCCTCTTTTTCTCCGAGTTGGATAACCAAAACTAATTAGGATAATGGAAAGGGATATTTTCATTTCGTATAGATTACATTAAATATGACGTGAGTGGTTTGTGTGAGCGAAATGAAAATTTACTTTAGGATTAACAAGAATAATTCTCAAAAACTACAATGTTCCTACAATGTGGCATGTTCAACAAGGAGCGAGTATGGATTCTACAATGCTCTGTTTTCATTAATGATTTCTTCGCAGTAAGTTTGTATATAGGTGTGAAACTACATGCTAACTCAAGTGTTTAAAACTATTGTTGTAGGTAAAATTTCAATCAGGTTAATCTTATCATTTACTAGCTAGTTTTCTCTATCTAGTTGAATTTAGAGTATCAATCTATCTGATCAATATAAACCAGAATATTTTAGGTGTAAATATGCATTACAGTCAAGCTATTACAGGAACAAAGTAATTATCAAATTGAAACATATTTGCTCAGAGTTTACATTATATAGGAAATAGTTGGATTTATGTACATTTGACATTTTATACTTCATAACTTTAGTTGTATATTATATATCACGTAATACACCCATATACAAAGGCACACTCGAACACACATTAACTTCATTGATAATCAAATAGCTTAGCTACTCATTACTCAATTAATCTACAGCTATTCACTAAAAAAGACATAGTACAATTGAGGCGTTGTGAATACGAAGGGCGAACTCAACAAATGGTGGTTTAGAGAAAAACGCATTGGAATTTTTTTTATCCATTGCGGATAAAGGGCGAACTCAGCAAAGACTGTTGTGGATTTTGATGAAGTTATGGCGAACTCAACATGAAACCTATACCTGCGGATTCTCGAAAGGGTTCTGATCCCATCCGTGAAAAAAAATGACCTAATGTTAAGTTCGCCCTTCGTATTCGCAACGCCTCAATTAAACAGCATGTATGTTTTATGAATTAGTTCTCACTACTTAAGCTTGTTAATATCATTCAAAATATGTAGCCATTTAAGAGGCTACACAAAACTAAACAGTATTAGATGAGACTTTTTTTTCAGTATTGGAGGGGGAAATGCTTTATGCACACCATACGTGTCTGGTAGTGTGGGAGTCTCCAGTAGCCTGGCATGCCAACTAAAAACCCCTCCTTGCCTGCTACGATCGCCCGGTTCCGTTTTCCACATTATTCTCAGGTAGTCGCCGGCTGTTTCTTTGTTGTTCTTTCATGTCCTTTCTTTGGCTCCTGCTTTTTCGTCTGTTTCTTTTTGTTTCATGACTTTTTCCATGAATGTTTTCGTTGCTTCCCAATTTTCTTTTCTATCTAACATTTTTTGGACAAGATTTTCGCTGTTTATTTCTTCTATTATTATTCTGAGCTCCGTTCTTTCTCTTTCGAAGCGTGGGCATTTAAACAATTTATGCTCTGCTGTGTCTGCTTCTTTGTCGTACAAGCAGGTATCTGTTTGTCTTTTATGGATTCTTTTCAGGTATACCATGAAGCAGCCGTGTCCTGTGAAGAGTTGCGTCATGTAATATGTTACATTTCCGTGTTTTCTTGTGCTCCATGCTTTTAAGTTCCGTATAAGTGTTTTGGTCCATTGAGCTTTGTCTTAGAGACTATTCCAGCTAATTTGCCATGCTTCGAGGGTGTTTTAGCGCTCCTCTTGCATTATCACTGTTCTGTACGCTTCTATTTCTTGTGGAACTTGTGTTTGTATCGCTGTGATTCGTTTTTCTATCTGCGCTCTTTCTTTCATCAGGAGTTCTATTGGTATAACTCCCGAACATGCCGTTGCTGCTTCTGCCGATATCGTTCTGTATGCGCATATTACTCTTAAGAGAGTTCTTCTTTGGCACATATTTAACTTTTCTCTATATTTTATTTTTCGTAGGCCTTTTTCCCATATAGTTGCCGCGTATAGTAGGATGGACTGCGTTGTCAGTGCCAGTACTCTTCTTTTGAAGTAGTTTGGACCACCAAGGTTTGGTAGTACTTCTGAAAGTGCTTTTGTAGCTGTGTCCGCTTTGGCTATTGCGTATTCTATATGCTTGCCGAAAGTCATTCCGTAGTCTAGGACTACGTTGGTTTGATTTCATGGTCTCCAAAATGAACTATTATTTCTCTACGTTTCTTGTAGCTGTTTGAGAAAACGACTGCTGTGGTTTTTTCAGGTGCGACTTCTGAAGTTTGCTTGTTTTCATTCATTTGCTTATGCATTTCAGAGTACGTTCCGCTTTTCTTATAATATCTGCCGTTGTTTCACCTTTTATGCATGCGCATACGTCGCCTGCAAACGCATACAGTTTAATCTGGTCCGTCTGGGGGCGGGTCGAGTACGAGGTCATATAAAATATTCCACAGGGTGGGGCCTAGCACCGATCCCTATGGAACACCGGCGCATATCGTTTTTGTAAGTCCCTTTTCTATTTCTATTTGTCTTTCTTGGAAGTAGGATCTAATTATATCTATTAAGTAGGAGTCGATTCCTTGGTTTATTAGTTTGTTTATTGTTATTTTCTACGAGGCGTTATTGAATACATTTCTGATATCGACAAAGATAGCAACTGTTGTTTTTTTTAAACTTCCTCTTTCGATGAACTGTTTTACACGTTTTATGGCGTTAATTGTGGAGTGTCCATTTCGGAATCCGTATTGTTTTTCGTTTAGTCCTCCTTTTTCTCCAGGTTCTTTTTGAGTCTCTCGTTTATTATAGTTTCAAATAGCTTTCCGCTTACATCTAGTAGACATGTTTTAGTTTGTCATCCGCACTTTTCTTTGGTTTTGGTATGAGCACAAGTTTTGCAGTCTTCAAATGTATTGGGAAAACTCTGTCTTGTAGACACTTGTTTAGTATCTGCATGATTTCGTTTTTGAGTTTCTGAGCTATAGTTTTAACCACTTCCGGAGGAATTCCGTCGGGTCCAGGTGCTTTCTTTGTCTTTATGCGGTGTATTGCATAGATCATCTCGTCTTCTGTTATGTCTATGTTGTCTTCGGTGTTTTCGGTTTTTTGTCTTTGGTCTATTTTTTCTGCTGTTGTGATAAAGAGTTCTTCAAAGATTGTCTCTTTTTGGTCCGTTTTTAGAGTTATCTTTGGATAGGTAACGTGCATTTGTTGTCTTAATATCTTGTATGCGTCTCCAAATGTGTTATTGTCTAAGTTTTTGCACAGTTCCAGTCATTTTTCGTTTAGCGCTTGTAATATTTTCCCTTAGTGCTTTTTTTAATTTTGTGTAGTGAGCTCTGTATGTTTCTCTATTTTCGTTTTTTTTTTGTCTTTGGAATTTTCTTCGCGCAGTCTTGCAATTTTTTATTTCCTTGGCTATTACATGTGTCCACCAGTATGACAATTAGATGAGACTTGACAAACAAGGTCCTATCCGTTCTTGTCATACCTGGCCTTACCTGGTCTTGTCCGGTTTAGTCTTGTCTTGTCGGGTTTGCTCTAGTTTTGTCTAGTCTTGGCTGGACTTGCCTGGTCTTGTCTGGTCTCGTCTGGTTTGTCTGGTCTTGTTTGGAGTTAATTGGTTTTCTTTGGACCTGTCTGGTCCTGTCTGGTCCTGCCTGATCTTGCCTGATCTTCTCTGGTCTTGTCTGGACTTGTCTGGTATTGTCTGTTCTTGATTGGTCTTGTCATGGTCTTGACTGGTCTTGTCTGGTCTTGCCTTGTTTGGTCTTGCCTGGTCATGGATGCTCTTGTCTGGTTTTGTCTAGTTTTTTTCTGGTTTTGTCTGGCCCTGTGTGATCTTGACTGGTCTTGTCTGGAGATGTCTGGTCTTGCCTGGTCTTGTTTCATCTTGTCTGGAAATGTCTGGCCTTGTCTGGTCTTGTTTCATCTTGTCAAGACTTGTTTGTTTATGTGTGATCTTGTCATGGTCCTATCATGGTCTTGTCTGGTCTTGTCTGAT
The DNA here is from genome assembly GCA_944588485.1 of Phosphuga atrata. Taxonomy (NCBI): domain Eukaryota; kingdom Metazoa; phylum Arthropoda; class Insecta; order Coleoptera; family Silphidae; genus Phosphuga; species Phosphuga atrata. The sequence goes on along the minus strand of OX155896.1, from coordinate 27,983,335 downwards.
CTTGTCTGGTCTTGTCTATTTATGTCTGGTCTTGTTTTATCTGGTATGGGCTAGTCTGGGCTTGTATGGCCCTGTCTGGTCTTGTTTAATCCTACCTGATTTTGTTGGATTTATCCCTTACAAACTCATCTATTTAAATCATAAATTTGATATTCCGTTCGATTCCAAAATAATTAAAATGCAATCGCCTCTTTGTGGCTTGTTCAAGCGAAGGGCTTAACACAATATTGCTTCAAGTAGTGATAACATTTTATATTATATCAAAGGCTAACAATTACTTGTTCCTTTAGTACTCAGCTTAAGGACTTATTGTGAAGTGAATGAACAAAGTGTGTATGTAACGCAGCTTGATTTCTTCTCCCGTCACACCGTTCAGAATTAAATAGCTCAGATGTCCGTACAAATCAGTTTGTTGATTTTTGATTTCTGCTAGAGGCTGTTAATTTTCTGACCGCCGATCACTCGCAGCTGTTAAAAAGTTAAAATATTTCAAATTGAACATATTTGGGATTATTTTAAACTGGAGGGACACCAACAAGGGTCAAAGTTTTGAAGTACTTTCGATTTCCAGAAATAGTTCACTTTAATACATTTGATTTTTAGAACGAAAGCAACTACTGCCTTAAGCAGTCGTTATGTTTATTTATGACTATTTTAAAATAGTTTCATAGGTTTGTCTTGTTTATTTTATTAACTTAGTCTTCCCTGTCGTGTAATATTTCTCTAATCTTGTTAGTTTAATTTACGATTATCTATTTATTTCTGTTGTATTTGTAAATTCTGGAAATTTAAGTTTACCTAACGCTGTTTGTAATCCTTATCTGAATTGAAAGGGTACAAACTACGTAGGATGCAGCAATAACAATAAATATTCTGCGTATAAACATTATCGTATTTTACACGGCGAGGAACAACACCGGGCGAAAAATAATAATAAAAGCAGAATACAGAACCATGATAATAATACGATGGTAATAAGTTGCGACTTTAGTTTTCAACACGGAACGTTTTCAGATAACAAATCTTATAAATTCGAATTGTAACGAAACAAAATAAGCAATAGGCAAACCTTTCCTTGTGCTATCCAATTTAATTTGGTCTTTATCACAAACATAACGGATAGAAAACTCGTATTTAATCATAGAAATGTAGACTAATATATTTGACTAACGCTGAATTATTAAAATCACTATGTTTTAACACCTATACTATGTACAAATATTATATATCTTGTTCATCCCAGGTATATAAACTCGAGTTTCGGCTGTTTCGGACACGTCAACTTCGATTGTGAGGGGGACACCTTTTACAAGAAAATTTGTAGCCAAATCATTTAATCCCTTCACGCATGCTCTGTGGCGTAATTTGTCGGCATTCTTCAATAATGCGTCGACATAACTCTTTCAGCGACTCTGGCCCTTTTGCATAAATTCTACTCTTTAGATGATCCCACAAGAAAAAGTCCTGAGGACTTAAATCAGGTGGGCCGGCCATTCCATAGCACCTTTTCGTCCATTCCAATGTCCCATGAAAACTCTGTTCAGAAACTTCCGAACAGCCTGCGTATAATGTGGTGGCGCTCCATCTTTTTGAAAAGTCAAATGGTCTTCTAATTATCGATCAGCATTTTCTTTCAACGACATAAACTAAAAATGCGTTCATAACTTATTAATCAAATCAAATAATCTCGAAAACAAATCTATAAATTTAGAAAATGTTAGCCGTTTAGTATTCAGGGCTAAACGGGCTTTCAAATGAGGTTTAACTAGGGATTGCAATCCGGTATCATTTTCAATCCGGCCGAATTTGGCCAAATTTCCACCAGATTTCCACTTAATTTTCATTTAAAATTTCATTTTCATTAAAAATAGTTAGAGTTAATTTCCATTTAATCTACTGAGATCACAACAATTAGGTATTTGAGCTTGCTAACAAGTATTATTCTTATATTTATGACATACATCATGATGAATCTGTCTAATGAAATATAATATCTATTTAAATGTCTATTTAGTTTAATCAACTTACTAATAAATACCATATTTGCCGGTGCATAAAGCGCGACCTAAAATTCAAGCTACCTATTGATCATTTTCATTGATCTGTCTTATTTTTAGAAATAGTAACAAAACGGTTTCAGATTTTCAAAATTTGTTCTCTTTGGAGAAATTCGAGGTAATTAGAATTTCAAAATTCCACCAAATAGTCTCACAATAGAGGTCAGAAGGTCATTTTAAGTGTCTTTTTAACATCAAGCTCATTTTCACCTAAAAATGACCTTTAAGAGACGAAACTCGAGTGTATAAATTATAGAGACACTTACCAGGACTCGAGAGACTAAGATCTCTGTTTTTGTATAATTTATCCTGAAATGAAAAATTCTCGATATGTTTTTATCACAAATTTCAACAACTAACAATAAAGTTAATAACTAAAATTAGTAGTAAAAACATAGTCAGAACATTTTTCAATTTAGAGCAAAGGTAAGTACATACGGTATAGAAAACTAGCCTGTAGTCTTGCTATAGTTTGACAATAGCTGTGTGACCGCTTCGTATAGTCCAAAACAAAGAGTCCAAAACAAGGAGAACAAAGGTGTGGAGTTTAGCATACGCTGATGATGCAGTTGTATTTGCCAAGACAGCTGGGGAATTGAGAGAGGTGATTGAAAGGGTGAGAGGGTTTTTTGAAAGGAGAGATTTGAAGGTGAATGTGGGAAAAACTAAATGGATGCGGTTCAAAAGAGGTGGGAACTTCATGAAAGAGAGGTTTGAATGGAGAGGGAGGGAAATCGAGGAGGTGCAAAGGTTTAAGTATCTGGGGTATGTATTTGGAAATGGAGGTAGCAATAGAGAACATGTGGAGTATGTAGCGAAGAAAGCGTGGGTGGCAGCTGGGCGAGTCTGGAATGAATGGAGCAATAAATTCGAAGGAAACTTCAGGGCGGCTGAGACGGTGTGGAAGGTGTGTGCGAGAAGCATTTTATTGTATGGCTCAGAAGTCTGGAGGACGAGAGAGGAGGAGAGGATAGAGAGAGTCCAGTTAAAGTTTGTCAAAAAAATCCTGAAGTTTGATAGGTCGACACCTAGTTACATCGTCCTCCAGTAGGTGAATGCGTACAAGGTGGCGGTCTTGGCTGCAAGAAAGGTCATAAGGTATGAATATAAGGTGAGTGAAATGGGAGATGAAAGGTTAATAAAAGAGGTATTTAGAATGGTAAATCGAGTGGGAGAAGGCGGTATGAAAGGGTGTGACTGGGGTAAGAATAAGAGAAAATTGTATGAAAGAGGTGGTATATCTGGTGAGGGGCTCGAAACGCTAAAGCAGGAAAGGGCAGGGTGGGCCGAAAGGTTGTTAGAACGTTTGCAAGAAGTGGACCTACAGGAGCGGCAAAGCAAAATAGAAAGTAGTAACTTTCATAAAGGGTATGTAAAGATACAGGTACATGGGCGGTTAACAACCTATTTAAGTGTAAATTAAGAGGACGATGCACAAGTCATGTTAGCAAGGTATAGGTGTGGATGTGAGGAGCGTGGAAGAAGATACTGGATGAGTCAGGAGCATAGAAAGTGTAGTGTTTGTGGGACAGCAGAGAATACTCGGGAGCATTGGATGGAAGAGTGTACAAGGGGTGAATGGAATGAGGGAGAGAGGCGGGAAGGAAAGAAATGGGAGGAATGTATGAATGATAGCGGAAAAGGTATGAAATTGCTGAGACGGAAAAAAATATGGAAAGAGCAAACTGGTAACAGAGAAGGTGTATTATAAAGGAAATTGGAGTTTATTTTGTGTTTGTATTATAAAGGAAATTGGAGTTTATTTTGTGTTTTGTAATATTTTTGTATTTTTAATTTTAAATTTATATATTTTTTTTGTATGTGGTTTATATATGCAAGTAGGTTAATAAATAAATAAATAAATAAATAGTCCAAAACAATTCGTATAGTTGAACTATACGAGCCGTCACACAGCTATAGTCAAACTATAATGGACCATTCGCTAGTTTTCTATACTGTGTGTACGTAGCTTAATTACCACATTCTAAGTCGTAGATTCCTTTCCTCTCCTATGAGACATGGTTGTCAACAGTCTTTTGTCACTAAACAACGAAAAGTAAAGTTTTTACACCCAAAGAGCTGCAGATGACGTATTCATCCTCATCAGAGGGAAATTTCCCACTATAATCCCAGTAATTTTTTTTTAAAATTTTTATTTTCCAATATAGCAACGGTGACCGGTGAATACCCCAACAAAGATGAAAATTGTATGCATGTAGACCTACAGCAGCTAGAGATCCTCGCATGTTTGAAAACACAGACAACTAACAAGAACATTCTTCTCTAAAAATAATTATTTTAGTCTCTATATCTACCCCGTTTGATTTATTTAAAATATACCGATCAAGACATGACAGGAAGACCCAGACGAATACACAACGAGGATAAAGATTTATAAAAATGCACAACGGAAGTCATAACTTCCATTCTAGCAGATGATAGATTCATCGACAACATCTTCCAAAGGCTTGCTTTAAAATTTAAAGTGAGATTTGAACAGCAGGGAGAACAGATTAAAAACCTAGAGAAAAAAACTATCTTACACAGAAAGCAGACTGGAAGACTTTGAACAAAAATCACGGGAGAAGAAAGAATATATGGACTAAAAGAAGACAAATCCGCATCCGCACCTGAGCTTGAGGATAAACTAATGAAACTCTTTAACGAAAAGCTAAATACATCAACTACTGCCGCGTCCATTAGTGTGTAAAAGAATTGGGAAATCCTTGTACAAGAACAAACCTAGGCCCATATTTGTACAGTTTAACTCTACTCGAGACAAAAAAGTTATGAGGTCCAGGAAAAATCTGAAGGGATCAAAAATAGTTATCAGGGAGGACCTCACAAAAGCCCGTGCAGATCTCCTGAAGCAGGCCCGGACAATATATGGATATAGAGATGTATGGTCGCGAGATGGAAGAATATACAGAATAACTGCCAATGGTGTGCGGCCTGTATACCCCAAGGATGTGGAGAGCGGGTCCCAAATAGACAGGGAAACTGTTGATGAAGAACTGGATTAATACTAAACGCAGCAAATACGAAGAAAGGGAAGAATGTCCACGTTGAAAGATTGCCTCCAAACCGACTAACCAACCGTCTGTTCACCTTCTGGCAAAACAAGAAGCTTCGTACCACTTGGTTGACAGAGACCGAGAAGGATATTAAAGAACTGGGAATAACAGATCTCAAAAACAGACAGTCTGTTAGACGCACTCTGAAGGAAGTCCGTGGATTTCAGGAAAAACCTCGAAGGAAAGGTACCCCCTGGACAGAAGAGAGATAGGAGTTACACCGGCCGAAGTAGACAATATTGGGCAAAGCTCAAACCCCAACAGTTGAACAAGCGTGGTCCAAAGTAGACCTATTCGAAAGAAGAAGAAGTAAAAGTAAAAAATATGTATTATTTTAGGAAAACATTAGAGGCACTGGATGTCAGGCTATGTAGTTCTAGTAATGTTTAATTACTTAACTTTAACGTAAGCGTTACTAACCATAACATTTATTGTGTAAATATATATATATATATATATATATATATATATATATATATATATATATATATATATATATATATATAAATATATATATACATATATACATATATATATATATATATATATATATATATATATATATATATATATTACTTAGCTTTCTTGTTCTTTTTATTTTTGGTTACTCATTCTTTCGTTCAATATAATTCTCTTTTCTATTATTATTATACGCCATTGCAATCTTATAAATTCTTGTACCATTACATCACCATACATCTGTATATACTTAGTAAACAAAAAGCCGAATTTTATTCACTAACTGTAAGCACGTAAAAATCAATAGTTCTCTAAATTTATAGCTCTTGAGTTTCGAACCTCAGGGGATTGGTTGACTTTGTTCTTAAAATTTGATTCATTAGATTCATTAGATTCCTTTTGGCGAAGTATGATGCTCAGGGGATAAAAAAAGCGAACATCGTATCATGAATAAAAGCAGAAAAAAACAGCGACAAAACATAGCTCATCTGAACGTTCGCTCCCTGCTGTCAAATCTAAGCGCATTTAAATGTCTGCTGGACGAAGCTGGTTATGATGTGATCAGTCTCGCAGAGACGTGGCTATCCTCAGCCATCACCGAGCACATTACGAGCTACGTTTTCCTAAGTACACTCTGCACCGGAGGGATAGAGATGATGACCGCAGAGGTGGAGGAGTGGCAATCCTAATCTCTAGTTCCTTAGGTAACAGTAAGGTGATAGCTAGTGTGGGAAGAGACTGTGAAATGATTTGGGTACAGACTGGCAAAGGAAAAAATATGTTCATTACTGGTTCGATTTACAGACCACCAAGAGGCAACATAATCGCAGCTATTGATACACTAGAAACAGCACTTATTGACATAAAACTACTTACAAATAGAATCGTCTGCTTGGGAGACTTCAATGTTGATATAATGAAGAAAACGAACATGTCTCTAAACTTTAAAAACATGACAGACACATGTGGTTACAGTCAAATTGTTAAAAACCCAACGAGAATTGGAAACAACGGTTGCTCACAGTTAGATGTGATTCTAGTAAGTGACATAAGCCACTAAAGTTTAGTTTAATAAGTTTACCATAACTTATACAAATGATGTAGAAATTGCTGATCAGCTATTAATAGGATGCCAACTGAGATATGACAATATACACAAGACTACTTTAAAAATACAAAGGAGAATTTTGAATCAAATCGACATGACGCAATTCACTAACGACTTAGTAGCTTCTAGACTTGACGACATTTACCTTGTTAATGACATCGACAAGAAAGTGGAAATTCTCACTGATAGACTGACATTGCTTTTTGATACCTATGCGCCTATAAAGAACTTGACAATAAGCAAATGCAAGAAACCATGGGTCACACCCAATATAAAACTAGTAACAAAACTAAAGAAAAAGGCTCTGAAAAAATACTTAAAAACCCGAACAGACTCAGCCCTACTGTATTATAAAATTTAAAAAAAACCAAGTAAAACTGTAGTTAAAAACGAAAAAACAGGATATCTACTTACTTTGACAAAAAATGGAAACCAGAAGGAGTTATGGAAAGGGCTTAAATCCCTTCACAACACCTACACTAAACCCAGAAATCAAATTAACCTGGGGCTAAGCCCAAACGAGATCAATGCACACTTCATGACGCCTAGCAGTCGACTATCTAATGAAATTGATGATAATAGCCAACTTAGCTACCAATACTCGTACATACAAGACTTTAGCGAACTATTTTCTTTTAAAGCAGCTGCAAATAAGGATGTATGTGAAGCTACTTCTAGTATTACTTCTAGTATTAAGTCCAGAGCGCAGGGTTGTGACGCATTAGATATATATATATATATATATATATATATATATATATATATATATATATATATATATATATATATATATGATAAAGTTATGTCTACCGCACATTCTGCCTCACATCCGGCATATTATCAACTACTACTGTCCTACAGAAGGTGTATTTCCAAACACCTGGAAAACAGCTTTAATTATACCAACAGCCAAAATGTCGAGCCCAAAAGATCTGTCGCACCTTCGACCAATATCCATTCTACCAGCTTTGTCGAAGGTTTTAGAAAAAATCGTTGACTCACAGCTCAGAGCATTTCTGAATTATAATAATGTTCTCACCCCCCACGCAGTCAGGTTTTAAAAGAAATCATAGCTGTGTCACAACCTTACTGAATATTGCGGATGAAATAACTAGAGCCCTTGATAATAGTAAAGCGACAGCGCTTATACTACTAGACTACAGCAAGGCCTTTGATACTATAAATCACAAGATGCTACTATCTATACTGCACTATGTAGGGCTCTTTAAGCAGTTCATTCTGTTCTTCAGGAATTATCTAACCAATAGACAGATGGTGCAAGTTGACGATAGTCTGTCGGAACCTGGCATTACTCTTAGTGGTGCCCCCAGGGATCGGTTCTCTCTCCTTTAGTTATTTTTCCTTTACACCATTAGCCTCGGAAAATATGTCAAACGACGCAAATTCCACCAACATGCAGATGATACTCAGCTACTATATGTTTATTTTTCTTTACTTTAGTTATTTTTCCTTTACACCATTAGCCTCGGAAAATATGTCAAACGACGCAAATTCCACCAACATGCAGATGATACTCAGCTACTATATACCTTCTCGCCCACTAATACTCCTCAAGCAGGAAAAGACATTACGGACGACTTGAGCTCAATCATTGAATTTTCTAAACACCACTCACTAACCATCAATCCATCAAAAACTCAAATTATAATCTTCGCCGGCAAACAGAGTCAACAAATTAAAGATAGCATGGAAATATACGTAGCAGAAAAAAAGTTAGCAATAAAAAAGGAGGTTAGTAATCTTGGTGTTATTTTAGATGAGGATCTAAAATTCTCATCTCATGTATCGAAAACCGTCAACACAGCCTACCTCCGGTTAAAACTATTGTACTCTGCGAGAAGTTTCCTTAGGAAACACCATAGAAAAAGGCTAGTGGAAAGTTATATCCTTTTACTTTTCACTTATGCAGATAGAGTATATGGTAGTTATATCGGGTTCGAAAATAAACAGCGGATACAAAGGGTTCAAAATAAGTGCATACGGTTTGTTTGTGTTTGTTAATAAAAACATTATGGAAAACGATGGAACAGGTTAGAAACTACCATGCCGTATGTTGCTTCAAAAGTATTATAATAAACAAACAGCCAGCATACCTGTATAATAAAATAACATACAGAACAGACGTACATAATCTCAATGTCCCCAGCAAAGGCTTACTAACAACCCCAATTCACAAAAAACAGCTCTTTAAATCCTGTTTCACATATAAAATAACAAAAAAAGTCAACGGACTAAACGACACTCTTCGGCTAGCGGACATTAAACCGTTTAAAAGGATGCTAAATAAAGTAAACCCAACGTTCTAATCAATTCTATGAACGATCTAAATCTTTCTCTTGATTTGTAAGAAACTCAAAGCTGGAATATATGCAAATTTGTTCACTAAGTATCTTTCACCAATAGCAAAATATAGTAAAATATTATATGAATGGAACACAAACAAAAAACGTCTTTTTTCAGTAAATCGGGGCTCGTGGAAGACTAGGACATTATAACCTTATAATGACTAAACGAGCCCTTTTGTTTATTGTTTTTAAAACATATGTATGTACGTACACCTTATGTCTACTGTATTAAATTTATAATGAAAAATAAATGCTAATAATAATAATAATAATAGCAGAGCTCATGTAAAGACCACTGAATGAGGTAGAGAGATGGTGCAGGGGCGGAACAGACGTGCAGAATAAACGTACATAACTTCAATGTCCCCAGCAAAGGCTTACTAGCACCTCCAATTCACAAAAAACAGCTCTTTAAATTCTGTTTCACATATAAAATAACAAAAAAAATCAACGGACTAAACGACACTCTCGGCTAGCGGACATTAAACCGTTTAAAAGGATGCTAAAGAAAGTAAACCCAACGTTCTAATCAATTCTATGAACGATCTTAATCTTTCTCTTGATTTGTAAGAAACTCAAAGCTGGAATATATGCAAATTTGTTCACTAAGTATCTTTCACCAAAAGCAAAATATAGTAAAATATTATATGAATGGAACACAAACAAAAAACGTCTTTTTTCAGAAAATTGGGGCTCGTGGAAGACATTATAACCATTATTATTAGGACATTATAACCTTATAATGACTAAACGAGCCCTTTCGTTTATTGTTTTTAAAACATATGTATGTACGTACACCTTATGTCTACTGTATTAAATTTATAATGAAAAATATATGCTAATAATAATAATAATAATAATAGCAGAGCTCATGTAAAGACCACTGAATGAGGTAGAGAGATGGTGCAGGGGCGTAGACCTTCGAGAAATTCCCTAAAATCCACTCTAGTACAATTCACAAAAATGAGGAAAATTGAGGGGTCACGGCTGTCAAGTTTCTACAATGAGCGTCTAAACGCAAGTTAGGAAGTCAAGTACCTAGGTATAATCCTGAATGCCAAACTGAGTTAGAATAAACACCTTACGAAAGCCACCAACAAGTGTAAAACGGCATTAATGCTGACTAAAACAGCACTTGGCACATTATGGGGACTAAAACCCAACATATATAGCCAGGTATACTGCCTGTATACTATGGTAGTTTCTAACCTATTCCAACATATGTTTATATAAATAGGAATTATCTAACGTTCAAACACTGTCATGCTTAGCAATCACGGGATCGTTAAGAACCGCATCAACTGCAGCTCTGCAGGTTATGGCAGGCCTGCCTTCCCAAGATATCTTCATCATGGCGGAGACAAGAATAGGAGCCTTCAGATGCATGTGTAAGGGTACTTGGGATGCTCTGGAGTGGTCAAGGCACACACAAGATAAGGAATGTAACATCAGGGCCAAACCTCAATATTGAGGGAGACTCATTGCCGAAAAGGCTTTCATTCGATCTACTCTTCAAAACACAACTACGTTGGACAGAAGGCAATAAAATAATCACATGTTGAGGTGGGCTAGACTGGTTACAGACGGCTCCATAAAAGATAGTAGAACTGACACAAGAATCAAGAATCTCCCTGAGGTACAGCTTATCTGTGCCCCTGGGATCACATACCACGGCATTCCAAGCGGAAATAAACGCCATCGCGATCAGTGCCCGTGAAAATCTAAAGATGGACTACAAAAGTAGAAACATCCGCATTCTCACGGACAGTCAGGCTGCTATAAATGTCTTAGCGTGTCACGAAATTAAATCTAAAACAACTTGGACCTGCCTCCAGAACCTCAAATCTCTGGCAAGACACAACAAGGTCACACTTAGTTGGGTAGGAAACGAAAGGATAGACAAGTTAGCAAAGAATGGGATAAAACCATAGCCCGTACCAAAATCTGTAAATGGGTAGCTAGGAAGCACCGGCTACAATAGGATAAAACAAATGGTCAGAAACATAGCATACGAATGTTAAAAAAATCATTGCTTTCTATAAATGCTAAACTCGTGTAACTGACAAGAAAGCAGATCACAATTGTGACCGGCTTACTTACAGGTCACTGCCCTCTACGAGAACATCTGCATAAAATGGGGATGTGGAGAGATGAACCACTGTGCAGACTATGCTATTAAAAGGATGAAACTACCTCTGATATAATCTTCCAATGTCAAGCAAGCGCACGTAAGAGACACGAGCTTAACATTACAGCAAATGAGTTTTTTTCTCGCCTTGTCAAGTTTTGTCTAGATTGGCAAGAATTGTCTAGTTTTGCCTATAATTATTTAGTCATAACATTTTGTCTAATCCTGCCAAGTCTTGTCCAATCTAATATAACATTGTCAAGTTTTGTTTACTCTTGTTTACACTTCTTTAGTATCATATAGTCACAGATTTTCCTAAAGTATGGGTCGCGGCCCGGCATCGGGCCGCAGAAAATTTTTACAGGGTCGCGAAAAAAAAGTTTACTCTTGATGGAATGGAAACACCGCTACATTTTTAAATGCCGACAATCGACACCTAAAATTTTTATGATAAATCATAAAATGAAACATTTTATTTAAAATTAAAGTATTTTTAAAACTCAAAATACTTTTTTTAAACCCCGGTTAGATTAGGTTGCCCGCCGCGAAGCGCACAGATAAATCAAGACAACATACGCGCGGCAGCGCGAACTCTCGATCCGATATATAGCGGTGGTAGCGTTAATACGTAAGTACCGAAAATAAGCATCGAAACAGATTAGATGTCGAACCTAATTTGGGAATAAAATTTGTTAATTTTGTAATTACTTATATTTTCCTTATTTAATTATTTTGCAATTTTTGTGTATGAAATGAACAAATAAAACTATTATTAAAGATTTTTATTAAAAAAAAATGTTTTTTAAATTAATAGTTTTTTCTTCATAAGGAGGATTGCGAAAAATGTGTAAACCTCGTACCGGGCCGCGGTCAAAAGAGTTTGGGAAACGCTGATATAGTATATAACATATGAAATCTATATGGAAGTACATTTGCATTAACTAGATGGAACAGTGATTATAGAAAAGATCAATAGTAATAACATGTAACTGACTGCGTGGAATATTTACATCAGTCAATTACGATTGTCGTCACGTTCAGCTCGGCTATCGCATAAAACAACTATCGACCCGGTCACGAAAATATTTTCACGATGACAAGCTTTCAATGGTGTGATTGTTCAGCATCATCTTTCCCTCCATTAATGTTCATCCTGGTCGGTTAACGTAAGAAAAATTTCGCTTTTCTTCACATAGTCGATAAATTGAAAGGAAAAGTTTAATTTATAGATAATGTCGCAACAAATCTGCTTAGATTTTATTGGCGATAGAAATATATACTTATTTATATACACTTTAATTTTTATATACACTTTAATTTGTCTACTTGAAAAATCCTTGACAGAAGACAACAGACAAGACAGATAAAACTAGGCACAAACTGACTCAATAAGGCTAGGCCAGGCAGGACCTGGCACGAATATATAACAGCAGACAAGATAAGACACGACAAAACCAAAACAAAATCAGATAAGGCCAGACTTCCTTAGGTAAATACCAGATATAACCAACTAACTCGATATAATTACATTCATTCTAGACACATAAACTAATATATTACATAATTTGGATAAATTCTGAGCTAGTAACGACTTAAATAAATAAAATTCACAATAAAAGCTTAAAATATCTAATAGCATAAAATATCTGCTTTCATGGTTATAAGATCGTAAAATTTGTTTTTATTCCTTACAAGTTTTTATTCGTTTATCTCGTTTTTGTTTTATTTTTTCCCATGATTCCTCGACTTTCCCGCAAATCCCAACAATATATTTTTTTTTATGAATATGGAATGGAATTTATTTCGAGGTCGGATTTCATGATGATTCTCCTACACTCCCCAAAACATTCCACTTAGATTAAATTTGTCTACGCAAAATCAACAAACAAAGAATATATTGACAGGTATATCTGGTATTCTCTCTGGGGTTCTCTCTTTAGCATTTCTTTAGGTGGTCTAGTCAAGCGTTGTCTATTTAGTGAATCCAATTCAGTCTGCGATTTAGTCGCTCTTTCAGTCCAGCAATTCTTATTTCCTTTTGCCCCTCTACCTCTTAAACGTAGGAGTATTAATTACCGAGTCTGTCTAGTTTTGTTGTTTAGTCCTGTTTGTCTAGTGCCTACCTGTCTAGTATTGTCTGTCTAGTCCTGTCTGTTTATTCTTGTCCATTTAGTCTTGACCGTCTAGTCTTGTCCGTCTAGTTTTGTGCGATAAGTCTTGTTCGTTTCGTATTGTCCGTCTAGTCTTGTCCGTCTAGTCTAGCCCGTTTAGTCTTGCATGTCTATTGCTGTCCATCTAGTCTTGTCCGTCTAGTCTTGTCCAACTAGTCTTGTAAGTCTTTTCCGTTTAGTCTAGTTTTGGTCGTCTAATCTTGCCAGTCTAGTCTTGTCTATCTAGTCTTGTTTATCTTGTCTTGTCCATCTAGTCTTGTCCGTCTAGTCTCGTACGATAATTCTAGTGGATTTAGTCTTGAGTCTTGTACGTCTATTCTAATTCAAATTAAAGTTTATTTAATTATTTTAGTCAGTAAATGCATATAATTGAACATATATGCAGCCTGAATGAAATGTGTCAAACAGTATATGGTTAACATGAGATAGCGTTAGTTGCACTAATGACCTTGAAATAAAACTCTAATTCATTAGGTTCAATAGTAACTAATTGTAAAATTTGAAATAGCTGCTTTTAGATTTATTTTTAGTTATTTATTTGCTAAATGGCTCTTGGTAGGGTGTTGAATAATTTCATTATAATATATGGGGGGTTTCTCTGAGTGATCGTTAGGACACACTTTGGTAACTGAAATAGTTCTTTATTGAATCTGGTTAGACGTTCGGTGGGTTTGATGAAATCACTGAACAGGTAAATTACATTTCCGGAGGAATACGACGTTTTCGTATATGTAAGTGGCCGTTAGTGTCAATATATTGGCCCTTCTAAAGCTACCTCTACAGAATTCATGGTACTCTAGTTTGTTAATTATAAGGACAGCTTGTTTTTATATCCCGAAAACAGGTTGGACAGATGCTGAATTTCCCCAAAATATAACACCAAATCTCATAGCTCATTTATCCCAAACCAAGTCGATAAAGATATCTTCAACGATCTTATCAATAAACAGAAGGGATGTGTCATCCGCATAGTTTATCATTGTATGGAGTGGGTCCATATGTATCAAATATAAATCATTATAAATAGTGAGAATAATAGCGGTCTTATGTTGCTACCTTATAGAATACACATGTTAACCATACATGGCGGGGAATGCACAAATCCGTGCGGAGTTTGGATTCTAGTGACTTGTGCCTTGTCCGTCTAGTCTTGACCGTCTAGTCTTGTCCGTCTGGTCTTGTCCGTCTATTCTTATCCGTAAGGAGCAAAATATTACGTATAATATTTTGAACGTTTTCCCAATTGTCTTCAGACTGCAGAATGTAGGGTACTGTTGTTCGCGGTTTGATATCTTTTGATAGGGTGCTTCTCTCGGTGTCTCACCTATGGCACGAGTATATAGTGTGTGCCACACTGTTTTCCTCCCCGCAGTACTCGCACAGGCTGTCAGAGGCTCTGCCTATTTTGTGGAGATAGTCCCGGAAGCACCCATGGCCACTGAGTGCACGAGTGAGGTGGAAATTTACTTCTCCGTGCTTCCTGGTAATCCATTTTCCAAGTCCAGGAGTTTGGTTCACTGTCCATTGGTGCTTGCTTCTCAGTGCTTCTGTCATGTTCGGAGTAGGTCTCTTCTTGCCGTCTTCTTTATTTCTTTTTTGTTGTCTACTGCAACTGAGTCTCGATCTCTCTATGAATCCGTGAGTAGCTGTTTAGCCTCTCTATGACTAGCAGCTCTATTGGCGGTATGCCCGCAATTACCAGTGACGCCTCCCTTGACACGGTCCTGTAGGCACTGCTGGCTCGAATTGCGAGCGTTCTCTAGAGCGCTCCCGGCTTGTGCTTGGTGACTTCCACGTTCATGGCTCTTGCACATACTAAGTCAGCATATAACACTGCCGAGTGCGCCACCGAGCATAGCAGTTTTCTTTTGCTGCTTCTAGGTCCTCCGACGTAAGGCATTAGCCTTTCGACGCGCACAGGGTTTTTGGGCTTTATCGACTGCTTTTTTAACGTGCTCCCCGAATGATAGATTTATATCTATTTCAACCCCTAAGTATCTTATGACACTCTTTGGGATGATGACAGTGTCCCTCAGCTTAAATTGTATGTCCCCAATTTTCCGCTTTCCCGTTAATAGAACCGCTTCCGTTTTTTCCGGGCCAGCTTGAGCATTTTATTGTCCATCCACAGGTCAATCAAGAGCATAGCTTTATTGGCCTTCCTCATTACACCCTGCTCGGTTTTGTCTCGTACAAGTGCGAGATTGTCTGCAAAGCCGACGGCCTCTACGCCTTCAGGCAGCTCAAGGTTGAGGACTCCGTCATATGTTTCAAACTGTCGGGCCACTGACCCCTGCGGCCCTCCACTGATGATCTCCTTTGTAGTGCAGCCGTTGTCTGATTCGACGACGATCTCTCTTTCAGCTAGGTAGCTGTCTATCATCGCCAGAAGATATGGTGCCAGTCTACGCCTCGCCCCAGGGGGTTTTCATCGATACTCACGCAGAGGTTTGTCCAGCATCGCCTTTTCTCATTGTTGATTAACTTCCGCAGTGTTTGCCCTGCCTCTACATAATTTAATCTGACGACTTCCTTCCTAGTCTCCTCCTCTGCGGTTTTCTTTTTGGCTCTCTGGTACGCTCGTTGGTCTGTCCACATATCTTTCTGGCGTTGCTTATTTCTTCCGTCCACCAGTAGACTTGTTTCTTTCTAAAGTAAAGTAAGGTAATCGATCATTCCTTCGGGCGAGTCCACCACCGCCAAGTTGATCAAGCGTCGCTATTTTTATCATCAAGCGTCGCCAATGCATCTGCTATGTTTTCCTTCTTAATGTTTTTTGTTGACCAAAAAACGAAGCTGGGACCATTGTCGCTGTTAGTAACCGTGTTGTCGTTTGTGCTGTATATGTTGATGGCAGTGTCACGGTTTGGGTCCTTATACCAGTCTCTTCCCGATATCCTTAAATTATTAGGTTCCCTGAATATGGCGATGTTTATTGATAGTTCGGCAGCCGCAGCCTCTATCATGTCTTGCGCCGCTTTGCTGCGCATTATATTAGCTTGCGGTATTCTAGTCATTTCTAGTGCTCTGGGCGCGCCTTGCCTCCGACCGTGCGTTTTGGAAGGCCGGATACGCTCCAGTGTCCGCCCTGTGCCCCCTGGTCTGGTAGATGAGGCAGAATGCTTCACCCGTACATTCTCTGGCCTGGTGTCCTTCTTTGCCGCACCGGTAGCAGGCTTTGCGTCTGTAAAGGAAAACTCCTAGAACAACTAATCCTATTACGGCTGAAAACAGAACTTCAAAATTTGATCAATCTATGCGAAAGACAGTTCGGTTTTAGAAAGGGGAAGATGCCAAAGCAGGTACCAAAAGAACTCGCAAAATATGCGCTCTAATAACACTAGATATCAGGAACGACGTTAACTCCGCTAGTTGGCAGCACATAATGGTCGAACTGACAAATAGAGGTATTTCTCAATATCTACTGAGGATGGTGCGCAGCTACTGGTCTGACCGCAGCGTAATCCTACAAGCAAAAGACGCTTCCCGATCCTTCAACATCACAAACGGTGTTTCACAAGGTTACATCATGGGCCCTACATTATGGTATATACTTTACGATGGAGGCTTCAAGTTAAAACTCCACGAGAAAGTGCACATTATTGATATCGCAGACGACCTAGCTCTCACCATAGTTGCAAAAACAGAAAGGAGTATTATGGCCAGGGTTAATCTAGCAATTGAGCTTATTACTGACTGGTTGTCAACCCAATCCCCAAACCTGGTACCGGAAAAGACCGAAACCGCCCTGCTGACGGGCTATAGGAAACTGGCATCTCCTGTGATGGACGTGGACATAAAAGTGATGGACGTGGACATAAAACTGAAGCACAGCGTAAAATATCTAGGCATCAAGATTGATAAAAGCCTATCCTTCACGAAACACATTCAAAAGGCGTGAGAGAGAGGAATGAGAATGACAGCAGCACTCGAGAAGCTCAAGTCCAATGTAGGAGGACCTAGAAGTAGCAAACGCAGGCTATTAAGCATTGTGGCACATTCCGCCATGCTGTATGGTGCCCCTATCTGGGTAGGAGCTCTCAATGAGGTAAAAATAGCCAAACTAGCTACCGTCCACTAGATACCGAATGGTATCTCGAAACGCAGTCCTCGTAATCTCAGGAATCCCCCCCCCACCCAATTAAACTGCAAGCAATGTACAGGAAAGACGTGAACGAGGTAGATAAAAACAAAACTGCCAGAAAAGAGGCCAGCAACAAACTCAGACTTGAATGGCAAGAGGCATGGTCTAGTTCAGCAAAGGGCCAGTGGACAAAAATCCTCATCCCGGTCATAGAAACGTAGACTAGTCGTAGGCATGGAGAATTATCATACCACCTAACACAGGTTCTCACGGGTCACGGATGGTTTAGAGATTAACTCCATAACATCGGGAGGGCATCTGACCCAGACTGCGTTTACTGCGGTGAGGTGAATAGTGTGACTTACTCTATATTCGAGTGTCCGAAATGGGATAAGGAACGGCTAGAACTAACAGCCGTAAAAACAGACCCAAAAATATGATGGTTACTCTTGAAGCCTAACTGGGACACCATAACTGGAATCATAAAAAAAATTATATCCCAAAAAGAAAATGATGAGAGGCAAATGAAATGTATCGAAGCCCTAATCGTTCCTAGAGCGGAAGGGTAGATATATATATATATATATATATATATATATATATATATATATATATATATATATATAGGTCAACCAACCACCTTGATCTAATACTATTAGCAGTCCCAGGGTGTTCGGTTATTTCCAAGGGGATCACTTACGATCCCAAGTATGGTTAACCGTAACCTGTGCCATCTACACCCCTTAATAATATTAAAAAAAGTCTTGTCCGTCTAGTTTTGTCCGTCTTTATCTGTCTTTATCCTGTGTGTCTAGTCTTGTGTGAATAGTCTTGTATGTCTAGTCTTGTGTCTCTGGTATTGTCTGTCTAGTCTTGTCTGTCTAGTTTTGTCTATCTAGTCTTTTCTGTCTAGTCTTATTTCTCTAGTCTTGTCTGTCTCGTCTTCTTGCCTGTCGAGTCTTGTTTGTCTAAACTTGTTTGTCTAGTCTTATCTATTTAGTCTGATCTGTCTAGTTTGATCTGTATAGTTTTTTTCTTGTCTTGTTTTGTGTATTTAGCTTATTTTCCTAGTTCGAGTAATTGCAATTTTAACGTCGATTAAAGAAAATCGGAAAATTATGAAAATCGGAATCGAATTTAGTTTTTCAATTGGAACACTATAAAATGAAGTCAATAAAGTGCGAATGTAATAAAGCCAAACATTACATGTTATTTCGATAATTGGCGCAATAAAATTCCGTTTTAAATTTGTACTATTATGTCCAATAAATAACGATGTAATTTCGGTGTTAACTTTCAATAAGCAATTAATTTCTCATTTTCATAATTTTTCAATTAATTTTTCAGAATTCAAATTAATTGTCTTACATAATTTTAAAATCCATTGAATTATATTTATAATAATTTAAAATCTTATCGTGTCTTTTTAGTTTGGCTTATAATTTTAGTTGTTGTTTGAATTATTAATCTTAAGTTCAGTCTTGTATCTACAATTCTGTCTATCCAATATCTCCTCCTGTCTGATTGAATACACTTCTAAAATCACTCTTGTTTGTACATGCCTAGTCCTGCTTGTCCAGACTTGGCTAACTAAATGCAAAGCACTAATGTTATGTGCCTTCATTTGAAGTATTTTGGTAATATATTTGTGAAAAATGTAAATTCAATGTCGAACCTGAAGTTGACATATTTCATAAGCCAGCACATGTGTGTCGTGGAGCCACACCCATCCCGGAGTTTGAACCTCGCAAGCTCGCAACATTCTAACACTTTTGCATACACAATCGCGTTCCAACAAAACAAAAATTTAATCCACATTATAAATGTCCACACTCAATACATAACGACATCCAATTCCTTTCTACATTTATTTCTAGTTGAAATCCTGCGACGTTTCCCCTCTATCCTAGCGGTTTCCTTTTATATCTTTAAGATCGATCTTAAGCCTTCTTTATGGCCTATATGGTGTCCAGCTTGATGTGCAGACTTTTCAGTGTTTGAAAACCTTTGAACAGATGTGGACCGGTAATGCTCGACTTCCAGTCCGCACTCAAATAAATAATGTCTCGCACACTTGGTCGCATTGCCGGCGATAAATCACAATATAAATTCTTTCCCGAAATTTCATTAAATCGTCAAAAAAACTGACATTACTCAGAATTAGTCAACAAGCCAAAAACTACTATACATTTGAAATTAAATGAAACTTATGTGACAGCACTTAATTTACATTGCTTGTAACATTTATAAGAGAAAGACAAATCAAAGGAAGCACGACCAGAAAAATAAAAGTAGAGTCGTACAAGAGAATACAGACAGGACTAGAAAGACAAGGCTTGATAGGCAAGGCTACACAAAAACGATTAAATGGTCAAGACTAGGCACACAAGACTAGATAGACAAGGCTAGACAGACTAACAAGATTTGATGCAAGACTGCAGAGACTCGACTAGCGAGACTACATAGACGAGACTGCACACACAAGACTAGACAGGCAAGGCTAGAAAATCAACATAAGAGAGACAAGACTAGACAGACAAGCCTGGATACACGTGAATAGATAGACAGACAGACCAGACAGACAAGACAGACCAGACGAACAGACCGACCAGACAGACCGGACAGACCAGACAGACCGGACAGACCCGACAGACCAGACAGACCAAGACCAGACAGACCAGACAGACCAGATCGACCAGACAGACCAGACAGACCAGATAGACCAGACAGCCCAGACGAACAGACAGACCAGACAGGCCAGACAGGCCAGACAGACCGGACAGAGCGGCCAGAGCGGCCAGAGCGGCCAGAGCGGCCAGAGCGGACAGAGCGGCCAGAGCGGCCAGAGCGGCCAGAGCGGCCAGAGCGGCCAGAGCGGCCAGAGCGGCCAGAGCGGCCAGAGCGGCCAGAGCGGCCAGAGCGGCCAGAGCGGCCAGAGCGGCCAGAGCGGCCAGAGCGGCCAGAGCGGCCAGAGCGGCCAGAGCGGCCAGAGCGGCCAGAGCGGCCAGAGCGGCCAGAGCGGCCAGAGCGGCCAGAGCGGCCAGAGCGGCCAGACTAAGGCAGACAGACAAAAATAGACATAGAAGACTAGGCAGACAATACTAGACTGGCAAGACAAGACTATACTGACAAGTCTAGACAGACAAGACTGTCTGTCTCAGAGGGAGATCAACCGACACTGCTTGTTTTGTATATATAACAGGCATTTTACAGAACCTGGAAACCAGAAATATATCCTTCGGAATTTTATTAGACTTGTCGAAAGCGTATGACACAGTCAAGCACCAAATATTGTCTAAAAAATTTTTTAGGCAAAGAATAATGGGACTGGAACTACATAAGTAATAGACTGGATAAAATCATATTTAGTAAACAGGCAAATTATTGTTACACAAATTATTACAGCGGATGGCTTGAAGATCCATTCATCCACCAAAACAATTAGTATCGTAATACCACAGGGTAGCATTATTGGACCATTGCTTTTCACTCTGTACATTAACGACTTACCAATTATTTTAAAGAAGATGCCCCTTTGATAAATTACGATAAATTACGCAGCTGATACCAGCATAGTTATGATAAATAAAACACCTGGAGATGTACAGGCAAATTTAAACTGGACCATGGTCACGCTAACAGCCTGGTTTCAGATAAAAAACTAATTATAAACAGGGATCACACCAATCATATTATATTTAAAATGAAGAGGGATACAAGAGTTTATACGATAGAAATATTCAACAATAGTGAAAATATGCAGATACAAACAGACGTAAGACTATAAGGTCTATGCATTGATCAGCATCTTGATTGGTCCTCACATATAAATCATCTTAGAAAAAAAGTAAATAAATCTCTTTTCGCTTTAAGGATCCTTAAAAAATACATGAATAGGAAAATATTAAAAATAGTTTATTTTGCAATCTGCCACAGTTACATACGATATGGAATCATCTTCTGGGGCGGAGGATCGCATATAAACGAAATATGCAAAATACAAAAAGAAGCAATCAGAATTATTGACGCATTAAAACATAGAGAGTCATGTAGAGGGGAACTTATGAAGGCAGAGATTCTCTCGGTCACTGGAACATATATTCTAGAAACGATAATGTTCACAATTAAACACAAAGAATTATTCGAGAAATATAATCAACATGGAAGAGATACTAGAAATAAAAATTTAAGTTACTGTATTCCAATTCATCAGCTGAGTATGACAGAAAAAGCGCAACAATATATAAACAGTAAACTGTACAATACCCTACCCAGGGAAATAAATGAATTGAATAACACAAACCAAATTATAAGTAAGCTACAAAACATCCTCCTAAAGATATGAGCCGTATGATCTACAATAATATTATAAAATTAAACAATTCTTCTAACTTTCAACAATATTAATATATTTCAGTTAATCTACAAATCATATAAGATTGTAAAACACATATTATTGTATTTGTAAATTTAAGTAATGAAATAATAGTTATTTATGTATCAAGGGAATTATAAGGATGTTAATTACCGTGGGCAACGGGTTTACTATCCCGAGGGCCTTGAGGTCCGAGGGATATTAAGTTGCCCGAGGTATTTATATCCTTATAATTTACGTGATACATAAATAATTTTATTTCTTGCAATAGTTTTTAAATTTAATTTATTTATTTAATTAAAATGGTTGGCCCATCATATAAAAGTAGAAATCATATTACGTAAATTGTTAAGTACAGTTGTCATGGATTTTTGTTAAATTTAATAAACATTAGTCAATTTGTCAATATGACAGACACGAGTAAAATGTCCCAAGAATTGATCGACAAAGTTGAGAAAGCTAGAGTAACATTGCTTCCATCAAAGTCCCAATCATTGTATAATAAGGGGTACAATAAATTTAAAGAATGGTTAAATAAGAATTGCATGCTTATTGTTAGACGAAATTGTGTAACTAGCTTATTTTCAAGATACGTTTTTAATATGCAATAATTCAACATTTTTCTAATAGCTGAACTGTTTTAAATTTATTAGTCTGAACTATACAGCCCTAATAGTTTATTGGCTAAATGGTCAATGTTAAAATCAATGATTATAATTCATGATAAGGTAGATGTCACAAAGTTTTTTGAATAAAAGGCGTTTTTAAAGCGAAAGAGCAAAGGTTACGAACCAAAAATTCAGAAGTTTTCACTCGGGATGAAGTTATGACGTTTTTAAGAGGCCCCCAATGACGTCGATTTACTTCAAAAGGTATAAAGTATTTAGGTATTTTCTCAGATTTTAATTTTGTTACCATATAGGTTCTCTTGATTATGTGTTATTTTGGAGCATGCAGAAGTCAAGAACTGCTGAACATGAGGATTGGAGATATCGAAGATAGGGGCTCAGTTATGGTGGTAGATATTCCGGAAAGTAAGACGAGTAATCGCAAACAATTTACAACTGTGGAAGACAAAGACTTCTCTGCATTGTCTATTGTAAGGAATTACATTGCCTTGCGTCCATCGGGTAACGAAAGATTCTTTTTTAATTACCGAAAGAAGCGCTGTACAAAGCAGTCGGTTGGGAAAAATACATTTGGAAAAATTCCAAGTAAAATTGAAAATTTCATGGGTTTGCAAAATCCTATTTCGTACACAGGGCATTGTCTACGTCGAACTTCAGCTACTGCTCTAGCGAATACCGGTGCAAGTATGACAACATTCAAGAGGCACGGTGGTTGGCGGAGTTCGACTGTAGCAGAAGTATATTTGGCGGGCAGCGTGGAAAGAAGGAATAAAACCGCAAAAATGTTGGCGGGTTTGCCGGAAGAAAATATTGCATCAACTTCGAACTCAATTGAGAATACCAGTAGCAGTGCGGTAGGAAACAATTTTAGTGGTAATTTTTAAAAGTGTCAATTTATTTTCTGTAAATCTGACATTGACAGCACCAACATTGAGGAAAATTAATAGATTTGTAAATGACAAGACAGCTATAGGGAAATTAAGGATTCATAACTGCCTCATAACAAGATTGATAATGAACTGATTCATAACAAGACTAGACAGGCAAGACTAGACAGACAAGACTAGACAGATAAGACTAGACAGACAAGACTAGACAGACAAGACTAGACAGACAAGACTAGATAGACAAGACTAGACAGACAAGACTAGACAGACAAGACTAGACAGACAAGACTAGACAGACAAGACTAGACAGACAAGACTAGACAGACAAGACTAGACAGACAAGACTAGACAGACAAGACTAGACAGACAAGACTAGACAGACAAGACTAAACAGACAAGACTAGATCATCAACATATTCTTAAGATAGCCAATGAAGGCGAAGAACCTATAGAAGTGGAAATAAAAGCTCCCTAATAGATGTCACATTTGGCACCGGAGACCTAAACAGTCAAGTTAAAGAGTGGAAAGTACTGCAGGACGAAAGATTCAGCGACCATCGCTACATCTATTACGCGCTCGGTGGAATACGAGTACAAAATAGAGCCCCCAAATGGATGCTGGCCAAACATGATAAACCAAAATTCCTTTCTGACGTTAACCAGGTCTTGAAGAAATGCAAAGTGGAAACAGATGAATAGCTGATAAACTTGCCCAATGACCAAAATGAAGAGTAACAACACAAGACGCGTAGGAGTATGTTGGTGGACAGATGACATCAAAGAACAAAGACGGAAATGCTTGAAAACGAGGAGGGTATTAACTAGAACCAATAAGAAGAAACTCTCAAATGAGACAATCCAAACGCAGAACAAGTACAAAGACGAGAAAAAAAGCTCCGTAACATGATTATAAAATCTAAAGAAAGCAGCGAGAAAGCCCTACGGGAGGAGGTTCAGAACGATCCGTGGGGTCTAAGGTACCACATTGTCATGAAAAGGCTAAAACTTCCCCCGATGACAATTAGCGCAGAAATTGTCAAAGGACTGTTCCCGCAACATAAAGGAAAGAAGTGGGCGAATCCAGATGCAAAAGAATATATGCCCTTCACGAACGAAGAAATTCTTAGCACAAGTCAAAAAATGAATATTCGGAAAGCACCTGGACTAGACGAAATCCCGCCGGAAATAATCAAAATTATGGCGAATTATAGCGAAATTAGGTGAATATACAGAGGTTACACATGTTATGAACAACATACTGAACTGTAACGATCCCGAAAGTATGGAAAAAAGCTAAAGTTATATTAATTAAGAAAAGTAATAAGTTAAGCCTATAACCGTCATCGTATAGGCCTCTTTGCAAGATCGATACGGCAGCTAAGCTTCTAGAGCAAGTAATAGTTAAAAGAATTGCACAAGAGATAAAGGCGAAAGGGGATTTAGCAGACACTCAGTATGGATTCCGGGAGAAGCGGTCCACCATCGATGCAGCCAGAAGCTTGCTCGAAATTGCAGAAGGGGAAACCAAAAAGACACGAAAAACAAAAAAGCTATGCGCATTGGTGACTATAGATGTCAAAAATGCATTCAACACCGTGCCATGGACGGCTATACTGGATGCACTCGAGAGAAGAAGAGTAACACCCAGCTTAATACGTTAAGTACAAAGCTACCTCGAGAACAGGAGTATCGAAATAGACCCTGGGGTCACAATTAAGGCAACACACAGGTGAACAGCATTTTACGATTGAAACTATTAAATTAAAAATGCCCCCAGGAGTAACGATAATTCCTTATGCAGACGACATTGCGGTAGTGGCTACGGCAAAACAGGAAGGTGAACTAGTGTTAATAACCAACGAGGCACTTAACCGAATAGCCACCTATATAGAAACCAAGGGACTGGAAATAGGTATGGAGAAAACGGAAGCGAATATGCTTGTGGGAATGAAGAGATATGGGCCTATGGCCTTTGAAATGCTGCGGAAAGAAGTTCATCTCCAAAGGAGCCTAAAATACTTAGGCATAATATTCAATGAAAGAATCAGCTTCGGACCGCACGTGGATTATGCTGTAACCAAAGCCGAAAACGCGGTTAAAGCGCTCACCAGGCTGATGCCGAGAGTGGGAGGTGCGTCGGAAATTAAACGAAGAACACTCAACATGGTCATCGAATCGAGCCTACTGTATGGAGCACCCGTATGGTGAAAGGCAATGAGATGCAAAAAATATAGGGAGAAGCTAGTGAAAATCCAGAGGAAGATGGGGATACGAATCGCAAGAGTTTATAGAACTATCAGAATGGAAGGCCTGAATGTGATAGCTGGTATAATACCAATAGACCTATTGACTATTGAGCGAACCCTAACGAAAAAAAAACTAGGAGAGAAAAGCAAGAAGCTCGAGAAAAGCTCGTTGGGATAACTGCGACTGCAACTGGACACAGAAGATTATCCAAAACCCTGTCCCCTGGGCCCAAAGGAATAGAGGTGCCCCAGACTACTGAATAACCCAATTCCTAACGGGGCGTGGTAACTTCGAAACATATCTCGCAAGGATTGGAAAAAGTAGAACAAACATATGCCAGCACTGTCAGAAAAAGGAGAGCACGCCGAAGCATGCAGTGCTGTAGTGCCAGCAATGGGCCATAGAGAGGCAAGCATTGGAACAGGAAATTGGAAGGCAAATTACAACGGACAATATAATAGCGGAGATGCTGGATGGAAAATGGAAAGTAATAAGTTTGTTTATAAGGAAAATCGCCAAAGAAAAAGAGATTTGCCTTGACAAACGAATAGAAAAAAACAACTAAGCCCCGGAATGTCTTGATGTAATGCGAAAGCGGTTCCGTGACAATATTCCGCCGAATTCAAGAAACAATGAACAAAGGAAAAAGAGGAGTGGTTTTTGGTGGGTATGACCGGTACTACCACCAAGCCGGGTGAGTCCCACACTCCCTAGGATATTTTATCCTAGGGGTTGTACGTAAAGGTATTCTCCTCCCCTTAGAAAAAAAAACACAAGACTGGACTATAGACAAGATTAGACCGACAAGAACAGATAAGGTCAGACTAAACTGAACAAGGAGAGAGAATTAACCTCATAAAATTAGAAAGATAAAACTAGCCAGACAAAAGTATTAATTCGTGTTTTATTTTTATATCCATAAACAGTTTGTTAAAGGACAACTGTTAAGATAATGGAGGCCGTAATAAAATCCGGTTTATGGAAGTTTGCCGGCTCATAAAAATGTAATCCTCCCCCCAAGCTTAGGAAGGGACTAATATCCAGCAGAACATATCCTCCAATAATCGTTATCAAAAATTGTTTCGTCTTATAAATCTATGTAATTGACAGTCGATGGGACCGAAGCTTAATACATACACAATGAGTTTTTTGCACAGCCTGAATCTTCCCTTGTAAACTGAAACTTTCTCGCATGCATTATGGAAAAGCAAGGTATTAATTGACTTACTCGATTCTTTCCCATTCACCAAGATAGAACAAGTTTGTTAGAAACATTGAGTATTTGACTTGTCTTTTTCGCATTAGTCTAGATTTTACTAACTCCAAAAATCCTCTTATAAATTGTTGGAGGGCATGCGAGTAAAAGTTGCGAAAATCAGGTTACTCGGTTAATGGAATTTCGCTCAGTTGGAAAATAGTTTCAGTAATATTTGATTAGTGGAAAGTTAGTGAAGTCTCGAATCATCGAGAAATAGAAAAACGAACAGACATTTGGGATCGGGGACACTATAATCCACTGACACGTACACCCGACTAACGAGACAAGGCAAAGTACACGAAATAAGGGTAGCCAAATTATTCTAGATAGATGTAATTTAATAAGATATTCTGTCGCTTGACGTGACTTACTAGTCTATTACAATTCACAAGAAACTAAGAAATAGATTTAAAAGATTTTAACCAGTAATGCAGCAAGAAGTTTTTAGTTTAATTTATTATCATATTTAAATAACTTATTAATTTATCACTGTATCGACTAATTAAAGTTTTAATCGAATTAACTCTGAGTATATATTAACCACAAGCTATTTTTTGTTTGCATACTTATATTACTAGATCATAGAATCAACTTGTAATTTCGAGGCTATCCTAAATAGATATATTTTATATTGTAATACTATATAGTTATAAGAATAAACCACAGTACTCATGTACATGGCTCTGGCAAAGCCCTCACATTAAATATGCCACGAAATCTCCCCTAATAGTAGCTCGCCATCCATTTTAAAAAATAGCCCTTACAGTTTACCCTATTCTTGTGTCTAAGATCAAGACACCAAGCAGAAGTGTAGGCAGAGGGAGACAGCAAAATCCCTTAGAAGGACGTAAGGCCGGAGAATATAGTTAGATTGCAATACTATATAGAAAATAAAACGAGTCTAGAAATAAATCTAGTTTAAATATTGTTATGTAAATAGTTAAATAAGTTAATTGCTTTTGGAAAGGAAACTTGGGGTGGAAACTTGGGGTGGTTTTTCGAGTGTGTCTGTTTGCTTGGATCGGTTCTTAATTAATATTTAGTCAAACATCTTAAGCATCACTCCATTCGCAAAGTCTCACTTAATCGAGTCAATGCAAGATTTAAATCATTTTCAGATATAATCATTACAATTCCGATGATATTATATTTACACGATTTTAAGTTTACATTGAAATTAATTCAACAAAACGCAATATGTTTAAGTACTAAAGCCTATGGTTATACTAAATGAGGAAAATGGGTCTCACACATGATAAGGCATACAAAAATCTGGATAGACTATACACACTATTTTGACTATAAATCTATACAGACAGAAGTACACTGAAATGTGTGAAAGTGAAATTGTATATTACGGTAAAAGTACAAAATCGGCAAATGTAAACATTTACCGGTATATGTATACATCTACCAATATGATAGGTAAATGTGAGTTTAAATTTGATATCAGCTTCATATATCTACTTTTACCGATAAAATTACACATTTTCCAACATATATAGGTAAAAGTTAAAAATAATAAACAGAAATAAAATATACTTGTATTTCAAGGTTAAAAAGTATTTGAAATAATTTATAATATTTTATTATACTTTAAAACAATTAATATATTTTGAACATAATTTATTTAAAAAAATATAAGAATAAGTTCGTTATACCTTATTTGTTATATCTATTCCTTATAATTTTATCCGCTTGTATAATATTTTTTTTTATTGTAATGCGAATTTCAATATTTGATAACCTAACCTAACCTAATCATGCCCAAAAAAGTAAATATTAGATGTTTTTTAATACCTCTATACATTTGCCCACATGATTAGGTATGTATACACATTTTCCGGAAATAGTTGGTAAATCTAAGTTAAACTTACATTTATCAACCAAGAAGGTATATGTGTACATATGCCGGCAAATGTGTACATTTTCCAAACTACTTTTACCGTAAAATAACTTTTACTTAGTAAGTGTGCAGGTGGAAAGACATATGAGAGATAAGAGAGAAAAGATTAAAAAATATTACGAACTACTATAAATTATTTACTCACCATTCTTAACATTTGATAAGATTAGGAAGATTATTGCACATTAGCGCTAGATTAGATTGCTAAAGTTATAAATTTATAGATTTCTTAAAGCTAGTTATTTTTTTCAATCTAGTCTTATATCGCCTTAGCCTTGCTTACTGACTCTACTGCCTTCATCAGTCTAGGTCTAGACTTTTTTCTTGTCATTTAAGCTTCTATACTCTTAAGCCTAGAACAGGGGTGGCAAACCTTTTTATGACCGCGTGCCAATTTTTAAAAATGTCCACAGTTTGAAATGCCAATGTGCCAAGTAATGCAATGAATGAAAATCAAAACATTTTTTATTTTGAAAACCAGTTACCGTATTATTCTGAATATACGATATTTCATATCATATTTTACACCTTCGATGTTGCACAAAACTAGATTGCGATTTTTTAGAAAAAAATAGCTATTTTTCACGCGTGCCAATATTATGTTTCTATGTGACCACTGGGACACGCGTGCCAGTGGTCGATAGGTTCGCCACCAGTGGTCTAGGGCCTTGAGGTGTTTTCTAAGTCTGCAGTGTCCCGCCAGAATTCGTGTCCCTATAGGTTCGCCACCAGTGGCTTAGGGCCTTGAGTTGTTTTCTAAGTCTGCAGTGTCCCGCCAGAACTCCTGTCAGGATTCTAAGCTCCAGTTTAGTTTCGGGTAAGCGTTTGGTCCTTTCTGGTTAAAAATCCCAACATTACTTTGAATTTTCTTAGCCCTGGAAGTTCTTTCCAGGATTTCATTTATTGTTCTGTTATTTCTTCATCTAAACTTTTGTGGATAGTGTTCATACTCATACCGCAAAAAGGTACCGGACCTATAAAGGGATTAATGCATCCCTTGTTTGCTAGGTGCTCGGCTTCTTCGTTTTCATCTATACCAGTGTGCCCTGGTACCCAGTATAGCGTTACTTTATTTTCTCTGCCGAGCTTGTTTAGCTTTCCTACACAGTCCCATACTAGTTTTGATCTGATGGTGTATGATCTAATGGCCTTGATGGCTACTTGGCTATCTGACAAGATAGCAATTCGTTTTCTTGCGATAGTTCCTGTCGAAGTAAAAATGTGCACAATTCCCGATTGCATGTACCTCTGGAAGATACTTGGGTAGATTCCCATGGATTTCAAGTATTTGGTACGAGATCCAAACACTCCTTGCACCAGTACGTTCCTTTGCCTTCGAACCATCCGTATACCACTTGACAGCAGTTTGCTCTAGGATTCTCTCTGAGGATTCGTCGCCCCAATGGGCTTTAGTACTATACATTTATGTGTAATATTTCTCGAAATGGTATTTGCATACCATTTTTCCAGGGGATCTTGGCAGCGAGGCGGTTCCGCTCAGAATTACTTTACCTCTGCCTATTCCTTCCTTGCCGAACCTTACAATGTCCGATCTGGCGGCCTCCTCCACGACAAGGTGCAACGGAGTCAGATGCAGCAGCACTTCAATTGCTGCTATCCGGCATGACCCCATCGCCCCCGTGATGCAGACACACGCGTGTCTTTGAATCTTCTCAAGCTGCTTCTTCATAGAGACCAGCTTGGTTCTACTTCCCTTCGCAACAGCCCCGTAAGTGATCGCGAGTCTCACTATCATGGTTTACATCAATCGCACTTTTGTCTTATTTACTACTAGTTATGTCTAGCCGTTTCTAAATCGGTTAATAAATCTAGACAAATCTAGGCAAGACCAAACGAACTCAGCAAAAATTATCACCAATAGACATAAATAGAGAAGACTAAATGGAGAAGATAAATTGAGAATAAGTCTTCTATTTGTTCCTTTGACAGGACGAACTTAAAAAATCTTGAAATATGAAGAAATCTTGAATGTATGTATGATATAAATTTACATAGATTATAAAAAGGGATAATTAAAATCTGTCTGGAAATAAATCACCTCAAAATAAAAAATAAATTACCCAATTTCACCCAGGAATAGATCCAACCAGGAAAAAAAACTAGGGTCACGCATTAATCGTCATTACCCAATCTACATTTTTCCTCCAAAGTAATTTTTCCCTGCGGCACACACGCAAATTTATCATATAACATCTGTAAGCCGGCTTAGGGCTAATACCATCGGGATAGAAGCATAACTGGCGAGAACCTGGTAACGGCTCCAAATATATTTAGAGAAAGAAATAATTGTGAAATGCAGAGTAATAAACAGATTAATGCGCCTTGCGGACGGCCGGGCGATCCTTAATTAAACTAATAATGCCGCCGTCGACCTATCCTTTTTACGCTTACTCACAGATACACGCGACATCCCTTCTGCTACAAATTAAATAAAGTGTAAATTTTCATTTTAACGTACTTCTCTAAATTTATTAACGGCTGCATCTCCATTTTAAGTACGCACAATTTAAACGCCTGAATTAAGTTTACCCGACAAGTTATAGTTCCATGGACTATCCCGCTCATATTTATCTTATTACCTAACCGTTTTGATAATACTATATAATTATAAATTTACATTTTTGAGCGTATGCTAAGGGTGCCGCGGTAATAATCAACTGCCTACACATACATGAGCAAAATTTCTGGGTCAAGTGATTTGAGGGTAAAATTAATTAAACTTCTCATAAGCATAAACGAAATAATGAAAAATTCATGCAAACAATTTCATTCGCAGCATTAAAGACAACTGAGCTTTAATCTTGCTCTGTTTTTCTTCAATTATTAAAACTGCGTTAAAGTTTGTTTAGCCCAGAAGGGTGCCGCTGGGTAAAAAGCTTGGGAAGCTATCTAATTTAACATTTTACATTTAACATTTATTATACAAATTAACATTTAACATTTATTATGTACTAATGCAATGCAAATATCAAAATATTTTATTTATTGCCTGATTAGATAGGAGAAATTATATTAATACGACTAATACCAAGCCGGTAAATATATTGTTACGACTAGACAAGAGATGCTTTCTCTAAGGATGAGCAATTAGATTAATCTAGGCCAGTCCAATATTCCCTATACAGGACTAAATAAATTAAAAAAGAATAAATAGGATAGCATAATTGTGTCTTGTTCTTTTTGCATAGAATTGTGTTAACCTATATATTCTTTAATTTTCTTATATAGCTTTCTCTGACTTTTCTCCACTTTTATCTATTGCTTACTACTGTCTTGCATTGTAGTTGATGTGTATTTACCAATATAATCTATTTGTAGTTATATTAGTGACTACAACGACTACTACTAATGAACAAGCAAAGCAAGATATACGCGGGAGACAAGCCGAGGAGTGTAGTCTTGCTTGTCGGATTTATTTTTGTGGGATCCTGTATTGTCTAGTCCTGCCTGGTGTTGCCTGGTCATATCTAGCATCAACTGATCTTGTCTGGTCTTGTTTGGTCTTGCCTGGTCTTGCTTGGTCTTGTTTGGTTTCGTCTGATCTCATCTGGTCTCGCCTGGTCTTCTCTGGCCTTGCATGTTCTTGTCTGATCTTATCTGGTGTTATATGGCTTTGACTGGTCGGTCTGGCCTTGTCTGGTCTTGCCTGGTCTTGTCTAGTCTTGTCTGTATTGAATAGTCTTTTTTTGTTTGTCTGGCCTTCTCTGGCCTTGCCTCGTTGTTCAGGTATTTTCTGGTCTTCTTTTTCTTGTCAGGTCTTGTCTAGTCTTGCCTCGTGTTGTCTGGTCTTGTCTGGTATCGTCTGGTCTTGTCTGGTCTTGTCTGGTCTTGTATGGTCTAATGTGATCATGTCTAGTCTTGTCTGGTCTCACTTTCTCTGATCTAGTCTGGTCTTGTCTGATTTCTCTGGTATTGTCTTTTCGTTCCTGGTCTTCTCTGGTCTTGTCTGGTCTTTTCGGGTTCTGTCTGGTTTTGTCTGGTCTTGTCTGGTTTTACCTGGTCTTGTGTGTTCTTGTCTGGTCTTGTCTGTTCCTGTATAGTCTTGTCTCGCCTTGTTTGGATATGTCTGGTCTTGACTGGTCTTATTTGGTCTTGTCTAACCTTGTCTGGCCTTGTCCGGTCTTGTCTGGTCTTGTATGGTCTTGTCTGGTCTTGTCTGATCTTGTCTGGCCTTGTCTGGCCTTGTCTGGTCTTGTCTGGTTTTGTCTGATCTTGTTCTTCTTGTCTGGTCAGGTCAGATATCGTCTGCTCTTGATCCTGAAATGTTTCTTGATCCTTGATCCAATTCTGCTCTTGATCCTGAAATCCTGGTATTGAACTAGACGGATGTTGTCTTTCTTGACACTCTATCAAGTACAACATAGTCTACATTACAAACAAATAGATAAGAACAGACAAAGTGGAAAAAGACAAGATGAATGCGAAATAAGACAAGACGCGACAAGACCAGACAATACCAGAAAGGACCAGGCAAAACTAGACAAGACCAGACAAGACCAAACAAAACCAGATAAGACTAGACAAGATCTGACAAGACTAGACACGATCAGAGAATGTGGCAGAAGACCAGATAAGGTCAGACACGATCAAACACTATCAGATAAGTGAAGACCAGATCCAGATTGTGATCCCCAATGATCCTGAAATTGACTGAAATCTTGATCCTGAAATTGAAGAGCAGAATTGTGGTCTTCACTTATCTGATAGTGTTTGATCGTGTCTGACCTTATCTGGTCTTCTGCCACATTTTCTGATCGTGTCTAGTCTTGTCAGATCTTGTCTAGTCTTGTCTGGATTTGTCTGGTCTTGTCTGGTCTTGTCTAGTTTTGTCTGGTCCTTTCTGGTATTGTCTGGTCTTGTCGCGTCTTGTCTTATTTCGCATTGATCTTGTGTTATTCCACTTTGTCTGTTCTTATCTATTTGTTTGTAATGTAGACTATGTTGTACTTGATAGTGTCAAGAAAGACAACATCCGTCTAGTTTTGTTTCATGTGATCAGCGTTGTCCATCGTTATTTGAGTGGAAAATGTTAAAAAGGTTTCAATGATTCAAATGAAATTCGTGCAAATTGAAATTTCTCGTTCGACACGTACCAATTGGATTTAAAGTAAATAGTCGATATAAAACGGTAAATGAAAAGTTTATTGTTTATTTTTCATTAATTATTATTTAACACAATCAAAATTGTTTTTGGTCAATTTCAGTTTTGTGAAAACTATTTTTACGAAAAACTATATCAAACGGTTTTGGGTAATTTGTAGTTAGAGTAAACTTTCATATAAACAAAGTAAACTCATAGCCCAACCCCCCCAAAACTCAGTATTAACTTTTATTCGTAATTTAGTTTAATACATAGTGTAGCATGGTTTATAGTACATTAGGTCTAAGTCTACTCTAATCCATAGTTTAAGTACTACTTTTGTACAGTTTCGTATAAGCCATGATAAGCAAGACGAACTGCTTATTCAAATTTAATAAAATATGTCTTTAATTATGTAACCCACAAAATTTAGATTTTTTAATGAAACTAGCAACACTATAATTATGAAGTTTATGCTGCATTCGTATGACCGCATTTATATTAAAAGTCAAGCTGATTTGTTAGAAATCCTAAGCAATTTTGATTCTGAAAGTGCTATAAATTTAATGTCAATTATTTCAATTACTGTCAAGTTACCAATCAAAGACACATTCCATTTAAGAAATATTGGTAATTTTCCAACTTCGATTACATTGAATTTTAGGTAAACATGCTAATAGAAACCATTAAATCAGAGTATATAGGTGTATTATGGTGAAAGTACGTAGTTAGGTAAATGTACACATTTACTGATATATGAACAGTTGGTAAATGTAAATTCTCACATTTACCGACCATTTCCCGAGTTTAATTTACAGAATCTTATTAAAATCCTATTTAGATTTTCAACAAATTTTATCTAACATTGTAAACAATTTACTTAAATTTCCCATTAGTTTTGAAAAATTCCTTTTGATTTCTTGAATTTATAAATAAGCTAATTGATTGTTTTTTGGTACTAACGTATTAACGCCAGCGCCGCTATATATTGGATCGAGAGATCGCCATGCGCGCATGTTGTCTAGATTTATCTGTCCGCATCGCGGCGGGCAACCTAATCTAAACGGGGTTAAAAAATGAAGTATTTTTAGTTTTAAAAATGTTTTAATTTTGAATTAAATGTTTTATTTTATGATTTATCATAAAAATTTTAGTGCAGATTGGCGGCATTTAAAAATGTAGCGGTGAAGGCGTTAATACGTAAGTACCGTACCGTACAGTACTATTTTTTATAAATTCAAGAAATCAAAAACAATTTTATTGGTTTCTCAATTTTTTTGTACACATTTCCCCTAAGTTATGTCATAAGACTCCCACGATTTATCAAAGTTTCCTCAATATTCGCCAAATTTTTCGTACAAATTTACCAACATTTTGTACAATATTAACAAAATTTTGTACAATATTAACAAAATTTTACAAATTAAAAAAAATTGCCTGAAAAGCCTGAAATATTTCCATTTCTTTATTTATTTTTCTGATTCTTCCAATTAATTTTAATTAACCAATCAATGCAAAAACTTACTCAGGAAAGCTGAAACTTCAACAACAATTTCACAAATAAACTAACAACTTGTTTTACAACAATCTCAGAATTTTTCACTCACAATTTTCACAGTATTTCCGCAATCTTTGCTCACAACATTCACCGCTGGCAAGCGCGCGAATAACTAAAAACTTTCCGATTCTTGTTCAAACTGACCTTATCTGCACCAATTACGCTTACTTCGACCCGATTTGTTTACTGTTTTTGCGCTCTCAAGGCCAAGTAAATCCAATGAAACATTACATATCCCTGGAATTTATAGTATACCAAACAGAATCGCTGCGCAAATTACAATAAAACTTCGAATTTTGTGCATCTACCAAACTTTAAATTTATTTTAAGCTTAGAATTAAGTGGTAACGAGAGACAATGAAAGAACAAACTGTTTAAATTTGTTACTAGCTACTAGTTTTGGCGATTTAAAATGTAATTCAACAAATTCGCCATCATCAAGCTACAATTAAAAAAGAAAAAGAAAAGTTTAATTAAGTCAGCAACATAAAATATTTTTAGAACTAACCAGAAAACATAACACTTTTTTAACAAGTTACCATTGTTAAAATGATTATAAAAGATTTAAAAAATATAGATAAAGCTTGAAACTAATGCAATTCCTTCTAGATGAAGAATATTATGGCATTACTAATATATTGAAATTAACAAAGTAATATTGAAAAAGCTCGATTAAACAGGCCTACGTGCAACCATCATGACTTGTTAGTCAAGCGGATGATACGCAAAAGACATTTTGAAAACTTGAGA
The DNA here is from genome assembly GCA_944588485.1 of Phosphuga atrata. Classification (NCBI taxonomy): domain Eukaryota; kingdom Metazoa; phylum Arthropoda; class Insecta; order Coleoptera; family Silphidae; genus Phosphuga; species Phosphuga atrata. Next base: position 27,947,177 of record OX155896.1, on the reverse strand, counting down.
TGCAGTGCTTTATGTGTTTAAGCGGGAAATATTTTAGCGCACATATGAAAACAGTTCTGTTTTTGCAGTGAGCAAAAAAAGGTTGTACAAATTGATCAAAATTAACAATTGGGTATTTGAATCAATTCTTTTTGTCATAAATCGAAAGCTCATATATGAGTTTTATAACAAAACTTTTTTTTCTTTTTTTCGTTCTAATTAAAAACAAATTGAAAATATATTTTTAAAATCGGTACCGAAAACAGGCCGGTCGCGTTGTGACGTAAAATGGTTAATTTCTACCCGCGCCTGACTTTGTTGATACAGTAGCTGTAGTAGAAATGTCAAATATGTCAAATATTAAATGTGAAATATTAAAAGTTATCTTGCTTCTTTCGAACCATCGTGTAGGAGTACTACAAAAAGAACTCCTCATAAAATGTTTTTAAATGTCCCACATTGTTAAACGTCGAAACCAATGGTTTTAAACAGTGCGCTAAAAAAATCCTAAAACGACGATTTTATAAAGAATGTTTATGTTTGAATGATAGAATGAAGTTTCACCCTTTCTACGTCACAAACAAATTATGGCGCGTTTGGAGTCACGTGATTATTTTCAAAATTTTATCACTTTTAAATTGTTTATTTATTTATTTATAGCGTATTTTTACAATATTGTAAAAGAAAAATCCCTATATTGAAAAAAAAATTATATATGAAAAAGCACTTTGACGTTCTTCTTATTTTGCAATTTTGCTCACTTAATTTTTTTATAATTAATTGAAAAAAATGTTTTTTAACTTTTTCGCATCGCACATCTGAATCATTTATTATTAAGGTTTTAAAATACATAAAAAAAACGATAATTTTTTTTTATCAACAACCCAATTATTTTATTATATTGACATAACAATGAAAATTATTCAAAATTAATAAAAATGACGAATTACTTATGGAAAATAAACTAAAACAAAATAAATATTTAAAAGTTGAAAGATTTCAAAAGATTTATTTATCTGTGAAACCGATTCATTTCCATAATTCCATAATTTAAATTTGGTGCTTTTCAAATTTAGGTGAGTTGATTTAATTGAGTTTTCATTCATTTTCTAAACGTTCCTGATCTAAATCTATATACTCTAGTTCTAGATGGTATCGATCTAGATATTTCTTAATTGTTAATATTGTCTCAAAGTTTCATCTTCGTATACGAAAAATTGTGGAAAAAGTTTGGAAACTTTTGGATTTGCAATTTTTACCAAAATTAATAATTTGATATATCTATAAAATGTTTGTAAATGAACAGAATTTTATGAAAGATGAAACTGTGAAGGCCAAGTCTAGTCTACACAACAGACTGGATTATTAAGTATAATCTGGATGAAAACCTGAAGACCAAGTCCAGTCTATATAATCATATTAAATTAATAAAAATCTAGTATAGTTGAAACATTTGAGACCATGTCTAGTCATTACAATTAGACTAGACCATTAAGAGTTTAGGAACCCGGCGGGGTTCCCCAACCGGTCGCCTCCCCAGGTGGCGGATAGGGGAAAGCTCACTAGATATAGTGGGTACCGGGGAAATAAAATACCCGGGGCAGACCAAAACTATCAAGGAAACTACGTCCAAATTTTGGATTGATGAGTCCAAAACACCCTGCTGAGAGGCAGCAGTGTCAGCAGTACCATAATGTGGCTACTGAGGGATTTCTTCGTTAAAGGCTCTTTACTGGAAACCCATGGGCGCTTGCTGAGTCAGCTCTATCGGCCATGGCGCTGCGGCGCAGAAAGCAAGGAGGAACTACTGCGCTATGTTTCTTAAGATAGAACAATTATGGCAAATCAAAGAATCGATACGGCCTCTAGTCCGTGGCATGCCTTAAATGGCCAAGGGATGCTAAGAATCCCCACGAAAAAGAACGAGAATTTTAATGAGAAATACAATAAGTTGAGGTGGCCTGGAAACGGAACCAGCATATTCAATCATAACACTCTATACTACGCAGGCAATGCAACGGCGAGACACTTTAATAGAGTTGGAATTATGTTCAACAAAAAGATTAACAAATCCGTAATAAACTTCGTGCCATTTTCAGACCAAATAATGTTATTACAGATAAAAGTAAAGCACAAAAATGTAAATATCATTCAGATATATGCCCCAACAGCCGACAAACCAGATGCAGAAGTAGAACAGTTTTATGCCCAACTAAAACAACTAAGAAAACAGAATTCTCTAACAAAAATGTATTATTATTATTAGGTATGAAAAAAAAATGCTGAGACTTCACATCACTTTTTTAATATCGATGTCTTGATTGTGTTCATTTTATTGTAATGTAATTGTTTTTCTTAGTGTAACCTAGCGACATTAAATATTTGCGTACGATACCCAAGTTACGTGGAAATACAACTAAAAGTGGCATTTCTCGTAATAAAAAACGTGCACCAGATAATACTTTAACGCATGAGTAATAAACAGTAAATAATGAAACTTATTCAGCTGTGACATTTTTGTATATCATTCAAATCCTATAGAATCTTCTTACAACCACCATTTAACAATATTTTCACACCACCATGTAATATAATGTTATCAAATAATGGATCAATTGAAACAAAGTACAATGTTTCGATTATTTTTAGAACAGATGAATTTGGTTTAAAATCCAACAAAGATGCGAATACATACTTTTACTGAAATATACATTTATTTATCTTATTTATTTATTTTACATTTGATGTATTTAATTGAATTTACTATGCACACAAATGGGGTGGCAGCAATATACATTTCCCGGCAAATGTAAACATTATCCCGAATATGCAGTTTCACCATGACATATACAAGGTGTTAGGTAAACATGTGGCAAACATTCAAGGGGTTATTCCTTGGCCTATTCTAGGAATATTTTGTCCTATGATGATTTCTGAAAAATCCCTTTGTTTCGAAGATACAGGGTGAATAAAATTTGCGACAATCTCATTCGATATTTGCTGGAATCATTAATGTATATAAAAGTATGACGTACACCAATGAGTTTATCAAGTACAAAACATGAGTTTATAAAGTACAAAAACTTGTTGACGATAACTTGGAACGGCTGTTTTATCTACTAACGTACAAGCGGATTTCATTTGAATACGTATTGGTCGCAGTTCCTTATATTGGGTGATGCTTGGCTGTTTGATGTGTCTTCAATAGTTAGTGAAGTCTTCTACTATATATACGAACGCTGAGATGACTGACATGCATTTCATGTATGAAGTTCCTGATGGCAATTCATTACAAGCAAGACGATTGTACATTGAACGGTTTCCTAGCTGTAATATCCCCGGCCGAAAACATTCATCGACGTCTTCGTGAAATTGGCAAATTGAAACGAAACGGAGGCCTAGGAAGATTAATAATAGCAAGAACGGGAACAGAATGTGCTGGACATAATAGAGGAAAATCCAAGTACTTCTACGTGTCAAATTGCAAATACTTTGAATGTAAGTCATTTGAACAAAAATTCTGAAGGATAATTTGTTGTATCCAAACCACATTCAACGCGTTCAGGCACTACTACCTGCTGGTTTTCATCCATAACGTATTGCGTTATGTCAATGGCTTTTGGAAACATTAAACATTATTAAAAAAAAAACATTATTAAGCTAATTTCTCAAGAAATGCAATAAGGGATTTTCATAAGAGCCACGTATGAGCAGATGAAAATCCGCATGAGGTATATGAAGATTGATTTTAACATCAGTTGTCCATCAGAATGTTTGGTTTGGAATTGAGGGTAGCTATCCAATTGGACCGATATTTCTACCAACAAGTCTTACTGGCGAGATGCATCGCAACTTTTTGGAAGAAACACTTTCCGAGTTTCTGCAGGATGTACCATTGGCGGCAAGAATTGCAATGTGGTTTATGTACGATGATGCACCACCACATTTCAGTTTGGTTGATCCTGATCTTCTATCAGCAACATACGGAGATCGCTGGATTGGTTGAGGTGGGCTACACGCATTCTGAAGCCATTAGTTTATGCTAATCCAGTAGAGAATTTGGACGAATTGCGAAATCGGATAATTGCTGGATGTTACTCAATTAGAAACTACAGGCTGGATGAACTTATTTCGAACAATTATTGTAGATTGTGCAACTTTACATGTAATTTTTGATAATAAAATGTTATTGCTGTCGCAAATTTTGTTCACCCTGTATCTTCGAAACAAAGAGTTTTTCATAAATTATCACGCCAATTTTAGCGCATCTAAGTTTTTAAATTTAATATTTCAATTGATCTCGGCACCGATCAATAGAAGAGAAAAAGGTGTATCGATATGTGCCGAAATAGCGCGAGTAAATTATCATTTCGCGAATTGATATTAGTCGCGAAGAGTACGCCCGACAGGTGGGAAGCGCAGAGAACGAGAAAAAACGTGAAGTCCACGTCCACCGGCACATGTTCGTGTTATAAAATTTTCAAGCTAAACCAACCAGGAGGTGATCACGACCCCCAAGGGCTGAAGCAGAACCCAACGTCCCGAAGACGACGATTTTAAGGGAATCCCGATACCTATTATTCCCATTCCTCCTTTAAAAGAAGCGCCGGAAGGACGATTCCACGTGGCCGAGACGCTGGCAGCCCACACAGGTAAGTGATTTAACCAGCCTGTGTTTTTTTGCTTGGAGATTTGAAATTTCGTGAGACACGGTCCGAACATTGGTCCTTCGAACCGGATCGGGGTCAGTTAGTCGAAGACGTGCATGTGCTCGGGCGCTGTTGGATTCGCCATCTTGTTTCCGGTCTCGGCGGAAACACACCGGGCGTACTCCATTAATTTCGTTAATAATTAATTGGTTATCTAGTTATTCATTTTGTCGTTGATTATTCAATTATTATCTGGTTATGAAGTTTCGTCGTAATAATTAATTGGTTATCTAGTTATGCATTTTGTCGTTGATTATTGAACTTTTGTCTGGTTATTCAGTTTTCGTTGTGAATATTCGATTTGTTAATATTCGATTTGTGAATATTCGATTGGTGAATATTCGATTTTGGCTGAGTATTCAGCTCTCGTTTGGATGTTCGATTTTGTGAATATTCGATTTGTGAATATCGGATTCTGTTTGAATCTACAGTTTTTCCGTTGAATGTTCCATTTTGGTTTGGTTATTCAGTTCACATTTGAATATTCGATTTTGGTTTGTTTATTCAATTATTGAATGTTCAATTCTTAGGGATGTTCGATTTTTTTTATTTATTTTCCCAATTTTCGATTTTTCATTCTTTCCTTAGTATTTTGATATTGCTCATCGCCTTGGGATCCTTTTCTCATCATCGCGTATCCACTCCAGATTCCAGCCGAGCTTCTGTCGGTGTCTTTCCGTAATAGTTCCCGTCAGAAGATCCCCGGTGCGTTTCTACCTTATTTATGTATGTTGTGGCAGTTCCAGGACTCTTTCCATCACTGTTTCTATCTAATGGTACCGCCTCCAGCGCTCGCTAGTGCACCATCATCACCCTCTGCTCCATTGAGTTTTGTCATGGAGTAAATACGAACGGCCTTACAACCCGTTTTTATTGGGGGTAGGGTACCACAATCTGCACTTTCCATGTAACTTTCCATTGGTTTGCAGCAAGTAGGCTTCTGTTTATTGTGTGCGTAATTGTTTGGCACCGGCAGATCCAATGTTACTGAAGATTTCCGTTTTTATTCGTGCCCTCCCAATCTGAATCGATTATTGTCGGAACACAGTTTTCGTCGTTGTTGATTTATTGGATCACTGTGTATCCGAGCGGGGCGCAACCCTACCCTAACCATGGCCAGCGCATCGCATAAGACGCTGGGAGTTAGGCGATAATAACACTTTTACAACTCGTGTGTGTGTTTCAGAATGTTATGCATGAGTGCCTTTCTTCGCTTGCGCTTGTCTGAATCGATTATTGTCGGAACACAGTTTTCGTCGTTGTTGATTTATTGGATCACTGTGTATCCGAGCGGGACGCAACCCTGCCCTAACCATGGCCAGCGCTAGCATAAGACGCTGGGAGTTAGGCGATAAAAACACTTTTACACCTCGTGTGTTTGTTTCAGAATTTTCATGCATGAGTGCCTTTCTTCGCTTGCGCTTGGCTGAATCGATTATTGTCGGAACACAGTTTTCGTCGTTGTTGATTTATTGGATCACTGTGTATCCGAGCGGGGCGCCACCCTGTCCTAACCATGGCCATCGCATCGCATAAGACGCTGGGAGTTAGGTGATAATAACACTTTTTACACCTTGTGTGTTTGTTTCAGAATTTTGATGCATAAGTGCCTTTCTTCGCTTGAGCTTGTAGATAGAATAGTTCTTCGAATATTTCCTTGGCTTACGTGGCTTGTCGTTGATGAGTACCTCCTTGGCACCCGCGGTCATATGTTACAAGGTCTCGTGTTGCAGGGTTATTGTTAGCGGTAGGCTATAACTGCATCTCCTTGTCATGTGTAACCTATTTACCAGTTGCATCGTCTAAGTTTGTTTCAGATCCGTTTAGGTCAGAGGTTAAGTATTATGTTCCAAGGTCTTGTGTTGCAGGGTTATTGTTAGCGGTAGGCTATAACTGCACCGCCCTTGTCACGTGTAGCGCTTGAGCTATCATCTGACCCCGCGGTCCCTAGTCTGCTGCAATAAAAATAGGTTGTGTCGTGATATTTCGCCATAACTCACCGTCTTACAATCGGTGAATAGTTAAGTAGGGGTCTCGATTTCGTCTTGCGATATTGTAGGGTTCGAGCTTGCTGACCTGTTTATTTGCATTGTTTCGGATGTGGATGGATGGTGCCGTTTTGAAAGGATTTAGCATTTAATAGCATTATATTATCGTTCGTATGTTCGCTTTGGTCCTTTGACAAACACATTGGTATTCTGTTTGTTTTCTTTGGTCCTTGTTGTGATCATCTTGTTGAAGGACAAATCTTGTCGTTGTGTTTGCCTTTTTTGGTCCTTGTCGTGATCATCTTGTCCAAGGCCAAACAGTTCGTTGTTGTGTTTGTTTTCTTTGGTGCTTGTCGTGATCATCTCGTCCAGGGACAAACACTTTGTTATTCTGTTTGTTTTCCTTGGTCCTTGTCGTGATCATCTTGTCCAAGGACAAACACTTTGTTTTTGTGTTTGTTTGCTTTGGTCTTTGTTGCAACCACTTGTACTCGTCACGTAAGCTCTCTCGGGACGTAATTCACTGGTCTAGTGACCGCAAAGTCTCATAAGCTTTCCGTATCTCGGCAAGTGAGGTTGATTGTCTTTGTTTCGTTCACCTCCCTGCCAGCGATCATCATTCTGAATCCGATAAATAAAGGATGTTGTCAGTGTAAACGCATCTCCGCTGTCATTGTTGTCAACGCAGCGGTCAAGATCCATAGCGTAAATTATTGGCTGATCTTGTTATTTATAGTACATTAACATCTTTAGGTGCTGTTTCGGAGTTTAGCGACTATATGCTGGACATGGTTGAGCCGTCCTAGTGACTTTTCTGTTCAAATTATGTCTACTACAGTTCCATTCGTTGGTCGTTCGGAATTTCTTCTGTTTGTTTTGACTTGTTGACTGTTTTGTTTTGAACACCTCAAGGGTGAAAATTGTCTCAGTGGTCTCATTTATTTTTATTTTGTCTAAAATTTGGTACCCTGTCGTTTGGTACCCTGTCTATTTTGTAGAAGTTGATTTTATGTCACTTATTTGGATTTTGTCGAAGTTGACTTCATTTCAGTTATTTTATTGGTAGAAGTTTGTTTATTTTTTCTCTTTCTGGATTTGATTTTGGCCCATCCTGGCCTATTATTGTTCAGTTTTGTACTGAAATGGGTTACTTCAGGGGCGCCGGGATGTTCGCGCCAATTTTAGCGCATCCAGGTTTTTAAATTTAATATTTGAATTGACCTCGGCACCGATCAATAGAAGAGGAAAAGGTGTATCGATCTGTGCCGAAATACCGCGAGTTAATTATCATTTCGCGAATTGATATTAGTCGCGAAGAGTAAAACGTGAAGCCCACGTCGACCGGCACATGTACGTGTTATAAAATTTTCAAACTAAACCAACCAAGAGGTGATCACGACCCCCAAGGGCTGAAGCGGAACCCAACGTCCCGAAGACGACGATTTTAAGGGAATCCCGATACCTATTATGCCCATTCCTCCGTTAAAAGAAGCGCCGGAAGGACGATTCCACGTGGCTGAGACGCTGGCAGCCCACAGAGGTAAGTGATTTAACCAGCCTGTGTTTTTTTTCTTGAAGATTTGAAATTTCGTGAGACACGGTCCGAACAAAAAAATTCTTAGAATTGGCCAAGATATAACCCCTTGAATTTTTGCCGCATGTTTATTTGTGTTGTTGAGTTACATTACAATAAGAAGTAAAAATAGCCATAAATAATACATAATTCTTATAATAATAATACCTAATACCGCAGATTAACCAGTAGGATTTTTAAATATCTATGGAGTAAAAAGTCCGCAACAAGCTAGGTCAACGACATAAAAAAGTATTTAGAAAGAAACAATATACAAACAGAAGCTATATACAGCAGAAAAGCCTTTCGGGAAAAAATATTGAAAATGGGAGGATTCCAAGGCAGAGCAGCTAAGAAGACTGGCTCAAAATGGTCTGGCGACAGAAAGAAAAAACATAATAGACAGATGAAAGAATACTGGAAGAAAAGAAAAGAACAAAGAATTAGGAATTGAAATTGAAACGAGGTCTTAGATGGCCTATTCGCAAAAAACTAACGGTATAAATTAGGTCAATAATATTTTAACCTTAATATACAATTAAATTAAATATTTTTAACTTTTACAAATATACGTTGGAAAATGTGTACATTTTCCGATAGAACTAGATTTATGAAGCTGAACTCACAATAGATTTAAATTATATTTACCTATAAAATTGGTAGATTTATACATTTACCGATTCTCTACTTTTACCATAACGTATATAACTTAAAGATAAATTAAACATTCTCGTATGCAACCGCCGTGCGCTTTATCTCGAGCCTTCAAAGTTTGCAATATTCGTAATTTACTATTTTTTGAAATAAATATTTAATCACGATCTATATTCAGGAATGATCGAATTTTTATATTTATTTTCGTGAAGTGTAGTTGAGACCAGAAACCTATTTACGTGCCTTTTGAAACTCCACTTTGCACGGCTACCCTTCCTCCCAGAGTATATTTATTTATGACGCGCAGCTAAAATACAAGCTCATGCTACTAGAAATTTCTGCTTCGTTGGTTGCTCCGTTGGTCACTTCAATCACAGAAAATATTTTATTTCACAAAACTTCTTTACATAACTATATATATATATATATATATATATATATATATATATATATATATATATATATATATATATATACAAGCAATGTTCACCTAGGAGAATCTGTGACATGCTTTCACCTTTCACCTGTGTGATATTATGCCATATCCATCGGTGGTACGTGAGTATATGTTTGCACAGTTCTTAAATTACAGAATATTGGGAATATCTTGTATCAGAAGACAAAAGTTTTGTTCCCACAAGAAAACACGGATCGAGTTTCAAGTAGTTCATGAACTGCTCTATAAGCATGCGGGAATCTGCCATAATTTAGAACCGATCGACAGCTAATTGATTGTTGGAGTTTTATCGAAACTTTTTAAGTGTAAATAAAAGACATTTTCTCCTCAGCGAGAAACCGCGGGATTTCAACAAAAATCTAGTAAAATAATTCCCAGTTGGATTGGATGACAAGTGCAAAACAAGTTGTAATCGATGAAGATTATAATAAAGTCTACCATTGATGTTGAGAAGATGTTCACAAGATGTTCACAAAAAATAATTAATATTTTACAATCATAAGACTTAATAAGACTAAATCAAAGATGTGTATAGAATAAAGCAAAATCGTAAAATAAATACCAAACTGTGATATATATATATATATATATATATATATATATATATATATATATATTTATATATATATATATATATATATATATATATATATATATAAAGAGTAAATTTTTTAAAAATTACTACACAAACGGTAGAATTCGGGTAATACGATTAACAAAAACAACTCAAATTCTTCTTAAGTCGACGTTTCGATTTATTGATTAAATCTTTTTCAAGACCTACAAAGTTATAGCAGAAAATTACAAAAAACAAAGTAAAAGTTGTTTTTAATTACTTACAAAGAAGGTAATGAACAATTAATTAAGACGTATAACATCATATAACTTGACCAAAAATGTGGGTTACATAATCGCTGCTCTAAAGCGAGCCATGGTAAAATTTAATTTCGGTGTTTGAAATTTAATATTTAGTTTGCAAAATGTCGGACACCAACCCGATTTTTAAGTTGAAAAAAACTGCGAAGGTGCGCATTGGGAACGATCGTGACGTCAGTGACATTAGAAGGACACAGAAGTCACAAGCACACAGGAAAAAGAATATTTAAATAATGTTTAAAGACAAGTACAAGTCGAAAATTGAATCCACCACTGCGTAGTAGTTTCCCAGAAACCAAGGTAATCTGGACGATCCCTAGATCTTCCTAGAAACCAGGAGCTCAACGACACCCATTTAAGAAAATTGTATAACCGTAGAACCACTAGAGAACACGAAACCGCAGCAAAAATAGAAAATAAATAGCAAAACAGAAACCACCCATCAAGTTAACTGTGTCTAGATGTCGCCCAAGTCATAAGCCAAGCGTACATATTGCTCAACCCGTCCATGTCCTTCTTAGAGTTCATGGCTGCACCGGCGTTATGAATGAAACACATTTCCAAGAAGAGTCTCTTAGATAGGCGTGGCTCCCTTGCAAGAACTTTTAGGTCATCCTAATTGAACCTATGGTCCTTGTCATTACAATGTGTTGCTAAGGCGCAAGAGTGGGGTTTTAGTCTGCAATCACTGCTGTGATTGGCCAGTCTGGATGACAATCTTTGGCCGGTCTGACCAACGTACACCAGCTCACACTCGGCACACGGAATGCGATTACATTTGATTGCATTAACGTGGGGGTTAAATCTTTAAGGCGACTGAAAGATCTGCTGATGGTGTTGTAACATTTATCCGCTATAATGCCTGGGCTCTTGTTCTTGAAAATTGATTTGATTCTGGGGGACAGTGATTCTACAAAGTGTAAGCTCTGGAATATTTTAGTGTCGTCCACTGCGACCACCTCAGCGACAGGTTGTCTTGTAGGATTCGAGAACAACAGCTTCCTAAGTACTGTTGTGGGATAGCTGTTCTTCTTTAGGATATTGAACAATCTCTCTAAACTATCATTGCGAAGATCTGGATGTACAATCTTAAATATCCTAGTCTTAAGACCCAAAACTACATTCAGCTTGTGCTGAAAAAGAGCGCTGGACAAATAATTCAGGTATCTGCCCGAACTGGTAGGTTTCTGGTACCAATCTAAATTAATACGGTTGTCATTTGTCCTGATAATCAGGATGTCTAGAAAGGGTAGAGTATTATTATTTTCAGATTCAATTGTGAAGGTAAGATGTTCGTTATATGAGTTGAAGGCTCTTAGGACCTCAGTTTTGGACCCTTGCGGGATGGCACAGACAATATCATCAACATATTGCCACAAAAATGGGATTTCGAAATTAAGTTTGTCCAAAGAAACTAAAGTGTTAATAACAATCCCGCTGCCACCGGAGATAAGCACGATCCCATGGGGTTCCGAAAATCTGAAGGAAAAACTTATTTTCAAACGAAAAATAAGTCGTATCAAAATTGAATTCAATAAGTTCCAAAAAAAACCTTGCGGGGTATTTTGCAAGATGGGCGAATCAACTCCCAGTTTGATTTAATAATATCTAAAAATAATTTTTACGGTATATTAGTGAACAGCGATGACACGTCCAGAGACACCAGTTCATGACCATCGGGTACTTGGTAATTATTTAAGGCAGTGGCGAATTCAAAAGAGTCTTTAATTCTGAACACGTTGTAGTCAGCGAGAGACGTGTAAAGAAGATTCGAAATAAACCTAGCCAACTTCTCGGAGTGGGATTGAACTGAAGAAACAATGGGCCTTAAAGGAAAATTTTCTTTGTGGCTCTTGGGCAAGCCGTAGATTTTGGGGGGTATAGCATTGTGTACAATTAAGATTTTGTACGTAGTTAGGTCTATATAACCTTTGCTTTTGAGTTTCTTAACCAATTCATTGTTTCTTCGTTCAAACCCACAGGTGGGGTCTCTATCTAAGGGAGCATACGTGGTTGCATCTGACAGAAGGTCGACAATCCTGGATCGGTAATCCTCTTTTTTCAATATGACCGTTACATTGCCTTTATCGGCTTTAAGAACCAATAGTTCTGGATGAGTTTTGAGGAACCGGTCACAAGATCGTCGAGGGTCTGGCATTGCAACCCTCAAGTTCTCTTGTTTATTAATATGATTTGAAACCACGTAAGTAGCTTCAGCTCTACAAAGATCTTTTTTGGAAGTGGGCACCTCTTAAAGCAAGTTTTCAATGTCAGCCAAGATGTCGTAAAAGGGCAAATTCTTAGGGTTATATGGCAAATTAAACTTAGGGCCTAGCGCCAGAAAATTTGTGACTTCCTGGGGATCGTGACATCGGAAAGGTTTTTTACCTACTTCTCTGGGGGGTCATTTTTACCCATTAGAGATTTTCTAATTAAATTATCAAGTTTCATTATGTTTTTTTTGCTTGGTTTGGTTGAAAATAAAATGGTAACGGTTAATTTGCCTACTGCTAAAATCTTGCAAACAGTAGGCAAATTAACCGTTACATTTTTTTTAGTGAATCTACGGTTATACAATTTTCTTAAATGGGTGTCGTTAAGTTCCTGGTTTCTAGGAAGATCTAGGGATCGTCCAGGTTACCTTGGTTTCTGGGAAACTACTACGCAGTGGCGGATTCAATTTTCGACTTGTACTTGTCTTTAAACATTATTTAAATATTCTTTTTCCTGTGTGCTTGTGACTTCTGTGTCCTTCTAATGTCACTGACGTCACGATCGATCCCAATGCGCACCTTCCTAGTTTTTTTCAACTTAAAAATTTTTTTTTCAGCCTTAATTTATTTCAATAGAACGAAAAGGTTTTGTTGGTTTCCTCGTGCTGTGCCGATCGGGTCGGTGTTCGACATTTTGCAAACTAAATATTAAATTTCAAACACCGAAATTAAATTTTACCATGGCTCGCTTTAGAGCAGCGATTATGTAACCCACATTTTTGGTCAAGTTATATGATGTTATACGTCTTAATTAATTGTTCATTACCTTCTTTGTAAGTAATTAAAAACATCTTTTACTTCGTTTTTTGTAATTTTCTGCTATAACTTTGTAGGTCTTGAAAAAGATTTAATCAATAAATCGAAACGTCGACTTAAGAAGAATTTGAGTTGTTTTTGTTAATCGTATTACCCGAATTCTACCGTTTGTGTAGTAATTTTTAGAAAACCTACTCTTTAACTAATAACGATTGTTATTACCCCCGCTCTTTATATATATATATATATATATATATATATATATATATATATATATATATATATATATATATATATATATATATATATATATATATATATATATATATATATATATATATATAAATAAACTGTGATGAAAATGTACAATGTAATCAAATCAATTATCTAATTATCTATTAAATATAATACCTAGAATAGGGGGATATAATTTATATGCACAACATTTAGTAGAGGACACTCAATCCAAGACAATGAAAAATTACAGAAAGCATTGTAAAACAAGGCAAGAAACTAGATATAGCATGAAGTTTAGCGCTCGGATACATACCGGAGCTATGGAGAAGGGCTAAGGTGGTATTCATACCGAAGGTGGGGAAGAAAGACACCACTCAACCGAAGTCATTCAGAGCCATTAGTCTAACATCTTTTATGTTAAAGACAATGGAGAAGGTAATCGATAATTACCTTAGAACAATAGTGCTGGTAGGTGCACCACTACACAACTGTCAGCATGCATACAGAGCAGGGAAAATCCACAGAAACTGCCCTGTATCAGCTGACAAATTAAATAGAAGCAGCACTTGAGAGAAAGGAAGTAGCGATATGTGCCTTCTTGGATATAGAGGGAGGTTTTGACAACACCTCACACAAGTGAGGCTTTGACAACACCTTGTGGCTTTGACAGCCACAAAAGGCTGTCAAAGCGGCCCTCGAAAGAATGAATATCGACAGGACTATCTCAAAGTGGATGGCAGAAATGCTGAGAACCAGAACGGCGGAGACACAAGTGGGAAGAGACACCATTAAGACCTACACAACTCGAGGGTGCCCACAGGGAGGTGTGCTATCACCACTAATGTGGAGCCTAGTAGTTGATGAATTACTGGCCAGGTTGAACGACCTAGACATCAAATGTCACGGTTACGCCGATGACATAGTCATAATGGTCAGAGGGAAGTCTGAGGGAACGCTCTGTGAAATTGTTCGGAGAGGTCACAAAGTAAGTAGTAGATGGTGTCAAACAGTGGGACTGAGACTCAACCCGAGCAAAACCACGGTGATACTATCTACTAGAAGGAGAAAACTAAACTGCCTACAGGGTAGTAGAATACAAACAGGAGACAAGGTATCTAGGTATCACACTAGATAGCAAACTCCTATGGAATAGACACGCTGAGGCAGCGGTAGGTTTTAGCGGTAGCCAAACGCGCTCTAATGGTGTGCAGAAATCTGGCAAGAAAAACGTGAGGTTGTAACCCCACAATCCTGCTATGGATGTACACCATGATAGTGAGACCTGCGATTACTTATGGGGCAGTTGCGTGGGAAAGTAAAACCAAGCTGGCGTCTATGAGGAAACAGCTTGAGTAAATTCAAAGACTGGCGTGTGTCTGCATCACTGGGACGATGGGGTCGTGCCCGATAGTAGTAAAATAATTGGCAGCAGAGACCGAAACAGCCTCGCTGCCAAGATCCCCTAGCTGAAACACAAAAAGACGAAATGGTATGCAAATACCACTTCGATAAATACAACACAGCAATGTGTAGTGTTTGTGTTAAAAGAAATGGTATGCAAATACCACTTCGATAAATACAACACAGCAATGTGTAGTGTTTGGAGCGACGAATCCTCAGCATACCACATAGTTAAAATGCCACCAAGTGGCATACAGATGGTTCGAAGACAAAGGAAGGTACTGGTACAGGAGTGGTTGTATCTCGTACCAAATACTTCGAATCCATGGGTGCATTACCAAGTATCTTCCAAGCAGAGGTACACGCAATCGAAAGATGTGCACAATTTAACCTCGACGGTAATTATCGCAAAAAACGAATTGCTATCCTGTCAGACAGCCAAGCAGCCATCAAGGCCATTAGCTCATAAACCATCAGATCCAAACTGGTATGGGGCTGTGTGGGAAAGCTCAACAAGCTTGGCAAAGATAATAAAGTAACGCTATACTGGGTACCAGGACACACTGGAAACGAAGAAGCCGATCACCTAGCAAACAAGGGATCCAGTAGTCCCTTTATAGCTCCGGAACTCTCTTGCAGCATGAGTGTGAACACCATCCACAAAAGTTTAGATGAAGAAACAAGAGAACAATGCATGAAAACCTGGAAAGAACTTCCAGGGTTAAGGCAGTCCAAAGTGATGCTGGTATCTTTAAACCAGAAAATAAAAAAAGCTTGCCTGAAACTAAGCAGGAACAAACTTAGAATTTTGACAGCAGTCCTGACGGGACACTGCAGACTTAGAAAACACCTCAAGGCTCTAGGCCTAGAGGAGGATGACGGATGCAGATTCTTTGCTGCAGCAGAGGAAACCCCCATACATTTGCTCAAAGACAGCGGAGCACTGCTCCGCAAGAGACAGATGTACATCAGGGCTCGCTGCTTGAACGCAGAGGAGTTGCAGTCCTTGAATCCCACTCAGATCCTGAAATCAGGTCCCGATCCCAAAAGAATCAGGATTACAGGAGGCGCTCTAAATGGGTAAGTACACCAACGCTTAGAGGAAGAGGGTGCGGTACAATACGTCTGTAAGGGTCGCAGTACAAGTCGTCACTACCATATCTACAATCTAGATATAGCATTTTTAGACCTAGAAAAGATCCTTTTGAAAGAACTGGGGAACAATATTTGGGAAATGCTACAGAAAAGAAATTATGAAACATCTAATTGAGGCTATAAAAAGTATATAGTATAACAGTGGTGCGCAAACTTTCATTGGCGATGCCCCATTTTGTGTAAAATTTTGTAGCGACCCCTTGATCGACAGAAGACGTTTTCTAATCGTTAATGTAGGTAAAGTGAAATTCGTGTTTTTAATGTAGTTTTGGTTTTAGTTTTGGTGACGTCATTGATTAACATACAGCCTTTTTAAAATAGCGCAGCAATTTTAAACACCATCATAAAAATGCTATGAAAGTTACTACAAAACTTCAGATAATGAATCCCATCTATGCGCAGATATTAGTAAAGTCTAATTAAATTAATTCTAGTTATAAAGCGGTATATTTGTATTTGCAAATTAAAATTTGAAGACATTTTAACACTCTTTTAAAAACATCATGTATGTTGTTTCTACCTTATCATAGTCAAACCTATGATAAGTACAACAAATAATTTTACGAAACAATGGTTTTATTTATTTATATGACCATAAATATTTTCTTAAAAATATATTTTTAAAAAACCTTACATCATAAGAATTCAGTGTGAAGCATGCGTTTGCAACGAGCCCATGATTACTTCCATGTTCGGTTTTATATTGGGAATCGCAAGTCGTAAGTCGTCCTAGGGATCAAATCGAGATCGATATTTCGTTTTAATGGCAACTAAAGTTATGGACGAAAGTTGTTCGGGCCTTACATACATGAAGAAAGTATTAAAATTCAAATACGCGAGTTCAATGTGCTCAGTGTAGTTTGTGTTTTCTTTTCCTCGTTTTTGCCTACTAGTTGTTTTTATCCGTCCGTGTCCTTTTTTGCAGTTAAGAAATAGATACACATATATTTCTCCTTTTTTAGAGACTTTAATATTCTTTTTTTTTTGTTTGTTTTTTGTTTGTTTTCCTTCGGTTTGGAAAAAAACGAAAGTGGACCAAGGATCCAACAACCTAATTCATTATCTGAAAATTGTTCGGACATCTTCGTTAAATTTTCTATCAGTTTTATCAAATTATGGAAGATGGTGTTTTTCAATAACAATAAATCTATATCATTTTCTTTTTCTATTTTGCTTCTATAATGAAGTCATAAAAGCACTCATATGGGTTCGTTAATGGCTCGCCGAGTTCGATACAATGTATCGGCGATTTTTTTTATTTAGAAATGGCATAAAAGGCCGTAAAATAGAAAAAATAGTATAAAAAACTAGTTCATACGGCGTTTTTCGCACTCGTCCATTAGAAATCTAAATATGGACGCATTCTGAAAAATCGCGCCTATGGAACTTCTTCTTTAATATACTATTATTAAATCCTGAAAAGCACACAAACACTGTCTATTTTTTTAAAATCCTCCTTGGCACAGTATCAGCTCCTTTCTAAAAGCTTCAATTTCACCGATCAATATTTGTTACGTTTTTTGAAAATGTCAACCACGTAACTGAGTTTTTCAAGCCAATCATCATTAATGAATGAGCGTGCCAATATATGTTTCTTTTCTATAAAAGAAAAATGTTAACCTCGTTACTCAAATCGAAAATACGTCGCAAAATTTTGCCCGTGAGAGCCATCTGACTTGGGTATGTAGTAATAATGTCTCATAAACAGAACCCATCTCATTACAGAGTATTGAAAAGAGACCACTGTTTAGACTATTGCTTTTAATGTAATTAATTGCAGTAATGACATCCTATAATATCTTGTGCAATTATTCATAAATGTCTTTTGCAACTAGAGCTTGCCTATGTATAATGCAATGTTTGAATACTATATGGGGACCTGTTTTCTCTTTTACCCTCGAAGTTCTCTATTAAAACCCTTTGCACTCGTATGTAGCGGTATAGACGGCATTGTGTATTTTACCGTTGCACTCGTTTGTCGTCTTACAGTCGCCACGCTCGACAACATTTTTTTTAAACCCAGAGTCTGGTCAATATAGTTCATCTTTTACAGCTTACTTATCTAAAATACTTATTTACAATTCCTAAATTTACATTATTAAACTAATGTTCAAAAACAGATCTCAGACAGGTAGTTATCATAAAACCGATCCAAAACGCACCCAAAACCATTAACAGTCAGAAAAATGCAATTAGTATGATTCTTAGACCAAAATAATTGTTGGGTCTTAACACAGATAATATTATTTATATTATCTCCACTTCATGGGGTAATCTCTTCTTTGGGTTGCAATTCTCATCAGTTTTCTGGTAATCGCCGTGTGCTAACGTTTGTGTTTTACAAATTTTTATAAAACTCAAAATGCCGAAACGAAGCCAAGGTGAAGTTCTAGATGTATTAGTGAGTAGTGAGGACGAGTTTTATATCGATTCTTTTGACAAAGACAATAGTGATACAGAAAATAATGAGGTGGAAGAAGCAGAAGTTGGTTATGACAGTAGTGACAGCGATATAATAATTAGTAAGAGGAGGGTAGTGCCTTTACAAGTTACGTCAAACAGCTCCTGCGACAGTGAAGGCAAAAATGAAGTTGTGCCGGCAACAAGAGACGTTTATGGTCCCTGGGAAGATGTGACTTTTATGGACAATGCACCTCATAGAATAGATTTTAGTGCCGGCGAAAAAGCTGAAGGGCCCCAAATTCCGGATGATTGTTCAAAGCCTGCAGACTTCTTCAGACTTTTCTTTACAACCGAGCTGATTGCCTCAATTGTTCGGGAAACCAATAAATATGCAAGACATAAAATTGGCCAAAAAAGATTAGCCAAGCGATCTACGTGGCATGCATGGGTTGATGTCACTGTACAAGAATTTACAGCCTTCCTAGGCGTTATCCTGAATATGGGCACGATAACTGTGAGCAGTTTACAAGAATATTGGTCGCAAAATTTCAATGCGAAAATTCCTTTTTTCGGGAGTATTTTTCAAAGAGAAAGATTTACGCAAATATTTTGGATGTTGCATCTTTACGAGACAGACCCAAATGATCAAAGTCTCAAACTTTCGGCCGCACTCAGAAGGTGAGGAATTATTTGATTTTTTTAGATGTCAAATTTAAAGAACATTTTGTTCCATCGCGGGAAATATCAGTGGACGAATCTGTGGTCGGCTTCAAGGGAAAAATAAGTTTTCTGACGTACAATGCTTACAAGCCGACAAAATGGGGAAAAAGAATATACGTACTTGCAGATGCATATACTAGCTACATATATTATATTTTGCCATATTATGGAAGCTTAACCTCAGAAGATCTAATACGACCCGATCTTCCAGTAAGCACGAGAATTGTTCTACAATTGGCTCAACAATTATTAGATAACAATTGAGGCAGTAGGAGCTAGCATATTTATACGGACAGGTATTATACAAGCTTGCCTTTAGCAAAAGTGTTGCTAAAAATGAATATCCACTTGACGGGCACAATTCAGTCCAACAGAAAATTTATCCCCGATACCATAAAGAAACCCATGTTTGGAGACAATCAAACATTTGCATGTCGATCAGAAAATATACTGCTGTTGGCGGGGAAAGATAAAAGGGTGCTGACCGCACTGAGTACCTGGGACGTTTCTGGTACTCAGCCTATAAATAGAAGAGTACGTGGAAGCAATATGCAAGAAATCAACAAGCCAACTATAATTGTTAATTACAATAAATTTATGGGAGGCGTAGACCGGGCCGTTTCCTACTCAGCTTCCTACTGTTTTATAAGAAAATCCCTCAAATGGTGGAGAAAATTATTTTTTTGGGGCCTTGAAGTAGCCAGCGTAAATAATTATTTATTATACAAAATGTCGCAACGCCGCCAAAACAAATGCCCGATTACATACAAAATATAGATATACGCATACAAAATTTGTCCGAGAGATAGTTGATAAACTCACGGGAAATTATCGAGAAGGTACAAAAATTGCTGGTAGATCATCCACCACGGATAAAGAAGAAAGACTTAATGGAAAGTTGCACATTTTAACGAAAAATAACGGCAAAAAAAAGATGTTTGGTGTGCTCAGAACAGAAAAGTGCAAGATGGACGACGCGAGACTACATATATTTGCAACACATGCCATCGCAAGCCGGGTCTTCATATTGGTGACTTCTTTTTTTCTGGTGAACGCTACCACACTTTAGAAGAATACAAAATATAAATATAAAATATAAATTTTGTTTGAATTTGTAATTTGAGTGCTTAGCAATATGTGTTTCTGGACAAGATAATAGAGGATGTGCTATGGTGAATGCGCCGGTAAAATATTCCACCCACAAATGCAAATTTTGATATTTTGTATAATTTCTATGTTGTTATGTTATTTTTGTTTTATTAACCTAATTATTTAGTAAAGCACAAATTAAATATGTGCCTGCATTAGATGTTTTATTTATTTTCCCACGGATTTTTTTTGTATAATATCTATGATATAACATACTTTAGGTGTCCTATGTTCGCATACTAAAAACCTTATATTGAAAAACAAAAAAAAATTCCGAGTTGACGGCAACCCTCTACAAATATAAACACGAGTGCAAAGGGTTAATACCTGTCAATGCTGCAGCACCATCAGCACTACGCAGTGCGTCAAAATACACCACGCAGTGAGTCAAATTAAGGTCATTTCCTTAAAAATATCTAGGGTATTAATAACTTCGAATATTATCAAATACCTAATTGTAGGTTTTTCATAAATTTGAATTTGTTATTCAGAATTTACTCGTAATAAATTTAAGACCTAAATTACATAAGTAAAAGTTTAATTTTTAAATGTATTTGTAATTTAATTAAATTATAAATGTCTACTTTAAATATTTCCCAAGGGCACAAAAAGCATTGCTACGGCTCTGATTAGGTATTACAACAGAAAATTGTTTTCGTACAGAATATGGTTCCATTTTTATATAATTTGATATAATTTAATTTCACTATTCTACTGGTAAATAAATTTCTTTGAGTTAGGCGACCCCAAAAATTTCTCTCGCGATCCCCCGAGAGGTCGCGACCCACGTTTTGCGCACCACTGACTATAAAACATCCTATATAAAACTATATTAGAAGAAGAAACGAAACATCAAACGAATTCACCACCACACAGGGACCACACTAAGACAAGGAGGAACATTAAGCCCATTATTATTTATAATTTTCCCAGACATTATATTGTCTAGTTGTTACTGATGTTGATATTTTCTTTATGACGCGTCATGAAGAAAATAAAGGATAAAACCAAGAATACGGAAGTAGGTCACCACAACCTAAGAAGAATCACTTTATCAGATTGCGCATTTGCAGACGACCTTGCAATAGTAGCAGGCAATGCAGAAAAGCTGCAATTCAACATTAAGCTGTGGAATTAAGAATTAAATAAACATAATGTGACTATAAACATATCTAAAACAAAAAAAAATGGTAATCTCGAAGGAAGAAGTAATAATGAAGATTAAAATAAATGGAAGAGAAATTAAATATGTAGAAAAATTCACATATCTAAGACACACATTAAATAACAACGGAAACTTAAAAGGACACACATTAAAGAACACGAAATTACCTGTTAACATTATAATAGAATTATTAACAGAATGTCGACAGCAACTAAAAGCTAATATGCTATGAATAAAATAATATTAATATTAAATTATTATAATAAATTATTATTAATATTAAACAATAAGCAAATAAGGAAAGAAACGAATTGTATGGGAGTGAAACATGGACTACGAACTAAAGAATAAAAAGCAGAATACAAGCGGCAGAAATGAGGTACTTGAGAAAAGTAGAAGGGGTTACACGAGCAGACAGAATAAGAAACGAACATATTAAAACAAGATTCCAAATAGAAAGTATACAAACTACTATAGAGGAAAAATAGTTGGTTTGGTTCGGACACCTCACAAGAATGCCGGAAGACAGCCAAACAAAAAGGATTTGGAAGGTTAGAACAACAACAAAGAATACAAGAGGAAGACCACAAAAACACGGGCAAACAACTTATCAGAAATAATAAACAAGAACAACATCAGATGGCAGGAAGCAGAAAGAACGGTGAGACAGAAAAGATTGGAAAAATATAATAAACGATATTAACAAATTATGAAAAGGAAAAAATCTCGACACCTGAAAGGGTATACAAGAAATTTAAAAGATGATCTGTGCACCAAATACCAGCGTTAACAGCGTTAAACGACGGCCTGATAAATTAAATGCTGCCAAAGATAGGCAAGGTAGCAAAAAACATGTAAATAGAAATCCTGAGATAAATGAAACTCATATGGAAGAAACAGCAAATGTAGAGTCGATTCAAAACAATAAAACATGGTGTGGTGGGTGCGCCGTAGAATAAATATATTACGGTTTGCAGAGGAATTTATTTACAATCACATACTATACAAATATACAAGAGATACAAACACTGTATTAAGGGAATGGCGGAGCTGCAACGTATTCGGAGAACTTGGATATAACTTGAAGAAACCTTCACTATTAACTCGGGTGAAATTTCTCGGAGGCGCTCGTACTCGGACTGTCTTCGTACTTTGACTTGACTGGTGTTTATTCAGGGGTCCCAGTATTTATATTACGTCCAGGTATACTGGTCCGTCCTCTGGGGGTGATTATTTTTCTTTCTTTGGTTATATCATCCCTTTGGTGATTAACGATTCTCTGCAGAAAAATATCCTGTCGTAATCTTCCCGATGATTACACTATCGACCCTCATAAAATATTTTCGGAAAATTGTGCGAAAATATTTGGGTAATTATTGTAAGTAATGCCCTCGTAAAACTAAAAATAAAAATGTTTCTTGATCTGCTCGAGGATTACACTATCGACCCTCATAAAATATTTTCGGAAATTTGTCCGAAAGTATTTGGTATAATTGAAAATATAAAATATAAACCAAAAGTAATTGTAATGCCCTCGTAAAACTAAATAAGATTGGAACGGCTCAACCTTGCCGCTACAATAGGAAATTCTACGCCCCCGGAAAAGAGGACCTAGAAAGTCCAAAATAATTTACGGTAGTAACGATGATACAACTGAAATAAAAGCGGCCTTGAAGTATGAGCACTTACATGTGTTACGTCTGGATTCCCAACTAAGCGACAAGGACATAATTACATACTTAACAAAAAAAACCTTAGCAAAAAAAACTTAAACAAGTAATCTGTACAAAATACAATCTGGGCATCCGAGTGAATACTCGTCTTTTAAGGTCTCGGTGCCTCCTGAGGATTTCTAGGCTTTAAATAAACCAGCAACATGGCCCCATAACACATGTATGAACCGCTTTTTAATGAGATTAGAAGGGAAAACGACATAGAAGTTGTGAAACACCATATGGTACATAACACAGCATCATCAACTGTACAATTAGTAAACCAGAATGTACAGCCACTAAGAAATTCCGTTGAGACCGTAGAATTTATACTGCTAAAAGTCAAGATCTATCTATATATAATTCTTACAGAATACTGGAAGAGCGCAGAACAAATTCAATTCTAGAAATTAAAAAAAAAATTTACTAAAGGACTTCTACAGACTGGCAGGGGCATACGGAGGTGTCGCTATTTATTGCAGAGAAGGCATCACTAGTAAATCAAGGACCGATATTAGTCGCATTGCTGAACAAAATATATTTTAATGTGCTGCGATAGAATCTGTTCTAAACGCAGATGATATAATTGTAGTGGGAATTTACAGAGCCCCTTTGACAAAGAATAAAAAGTTTATAGAATAACTTCAAGAACTCCTAATAATTTTAGAACATGATGGAAGGAAATTTATTATCGCAGGCGATTTCAATATAAATACCCTGAAAAATTATGTCAGCAGTTTCTGTCCTTATCCTCAAACTGGAACCTGTATAGATAATATTATAGTAAACTCGAAGTTTGAATGCAATACGAAGACATTAAATTATCTAATTTTTGAGCATTATACCCAGGTTTTCAACCTGAATATAAAAAAGGGTGGAAATATAACTTGTAAACAAATTCGAGTATTAAACGATGATAATAGAAAACTCCACCGGGAGCTCATGAATAATGTATCATGGAGTGACCTATGCAGCATTAACTGTGCCGAAGTTAACAAACGATGGAATGTGTTCATGGAAATATTCTACACAAATTTTAATGAAGCATTTACTAAATTACGTACCAACAGCAAACCAATGACGCCCCGTGTCTTTTCAAATCCTCCAGAGCTAAAGGATGTGAAAAAATATCTGGAGCTATTGCATATACCTTATAATGACTTAAAACCATTGTGCAATAAGCTGCGTAGAATGTACGTGAAACTGCTACACGGTGAGAAAAAAAGCCGCTTTAACAAACATCTAGAAGAATCATTCAACGTTCAGAGAACAACATGGAATATTATAAAACACGTTACAGGTTACTATACAAAACAACTAGTTTCTTTCGATGGTATTGAAGAACCATATTTATTGTCCACATATATCAACAATTTCTTTGCTGATAAAGCGAATAATCTATCTGAAGCACAACCTAGAGTACCGTTTGTAAATAAAATAGTAGACAATCATAATACATACAATCTTTTTAAATCCAATTCCCAAAGAAGAGTTATGAATAATATCTAAGAGTCTTAAAAATAAAAAAAGTGCGGGCAATGACGATATTTCTAGTGTGACAATCAAAAAATGTTATTTACAGTGTGCTTAATCCACAACAGCATATTATAAACAATTTAATTAAATTTGGGGTATTCCCTGACAGTTTAAAAGTGGCGCTAATCTCTCAAATTTTTAAAGCTGGTGATAATACGTCAATCAGTAATTACAGACCAATTAACATCCTCTCAACATTTTCAAAGATCTTTGAAAAACTTATATGTAATAGATTGATGTCTTTTACAAGCAAACATAAAATTAATGATTGTGATTCAATTTCCTGAAATCACATTTTTACAAATCATGTTTTATTAGTTTATTTTTATTAGTAGTATTAGTTTACGAAATGTTTACATTTTACTTCCGTGCTCTGGAGGAAACCGAGAAAGGAACTGCGCAATGTATTTTCAGTCGGCTTAAATCGTTAATCGCAGCATTAAGAATCTAGCTTAAGCAAGCGGTTGTGTATATTACTATTGAATAAAAAACTATTGAATACAATTTTGTGGTGTAAAGAGTTGGAAAATTATTAAGCTAAGTTCATCAGATAATGAGGTAGGTAATTAAAAAAACATTTCTTCTATATATTCTTCCTATTTGAAAGACGCAGTAAAATTGGTTAAATATTGCTCCTATTCTTGTAGGTTGTATTGGCTACGCAATATACGATATGGGGACCGTATATTTTTATTGAATTAAAAAAAGGCCACAAAATAGGAAAAGCGGTTGAAATTGTTTTAGACAAATGGTTTCAGTTTGATCGCAAAAATGAATAGATTTATTACCAAATGTATGGCAGGGCCGTACGAAGAAGAAGATAGGCGCTTAATTGAACAGTTATTGCGGTTTTATGCTGCTGGTGATAATTTAAACAATGCATTGGAAAATGAAGAATGTAAAGAAAAAGAAAGATAACATAATTTATAATTTTACTATATATATATATATATATATATATATATATATATATATATATATAAATTGATATATTTAAAGATAATTGTCCAATTTTTTTAATCTATATATAGAAATTAACTATCATCAATTACTTTCTATACAGCATAACATTCTGAAAAATTCTATAAATCGATTAGCAGTAGTTGTCAAAACAACAGAAACGTACATCTTACGTTTATTATTTACGAGGGAAATGGCACTGAAACTCACTGCCCAGAAAGCAATTAGGGATAAAATAGTAATAAAAGATATGCTGGTTACAACAATTATAATCGGTAAGAATCTCAGATTACATTATTACTGTATGCAATTTTGATACATTTATATTACTTACAGATGTTTTAAAGAATAATACTCAAATTCCCGAAAATGTAAAAGCCCTTAAAGTTATCGGGGATGGTTTAAATAATGTAAAAGACTGGGATGAACAACATAAAAATAGAAATGAAGTTTAATAACTAACAATAAAACCAAATAAACCCTTGATTGTTTCAATGTATTTACAATAAAAATGTTTTTACACGAATAAAAAATAAAATTATCCGACTTGTTTTTTTTTTTAATTTTGCATCACAAAATTACCTATTTTTGGGTGTGTTAAACTGTAAAACACTTTTCAATCATCTACGAAAGTCGAATACAGTAATTAACTACACTCATCATTCTCATCAATTTCCAGATATAGACAGTATATTTTAATTACAATATGTTTTTAGTGATTTTTGTCAATGATTCGTTCTAAATAATGAATTTTGACTTGTACATGACAAAAATTTATGTTATAGTTAAAAAACACAAACAGGATAGTGAACCTAGGAACCTGATAGGACGTGGTATGATTCTGCCTCAATAGTACTATATATATATATATATATATATATATATATATATATATATATATATATATATATATATATATATATATATGTTGTATTTGAGGTTTTCGCGGATAGATACCTGTGTTGTATTGTTTTCTCGGGGATTCCGCGTTGATGCTGAGGGTTGGCTCTGAAAAGAACCGGATTCTCGACGTTTCGGCGAACTAACATTCGCCATTCTCAAGAGATATATGCGTCCGTGCGGGTCAACCGTTAGACGCATACTGAGAGCTCGTTCGTGCGATGCGACTACTTATAGCTGTCTGGCTTCGGGTCATGCGCGTTGTGTGCGGTGCTTCGGTTCGGTTGTTTGCTTGTCTTGTTGGTCGTACATGAGTCTGGGGTGTCTGGGATTGCATTTTGAGGGTGGATATGATCGGTCGCCACGCTGGGGGCAGTCTCAAGGAATCGTCTCTCCTGTTCATGCAGTAGTCTCGTTTTTCTATCTCCTATGGCTTCTCTGTATACTCGTGAAATTTCGTGGCTAATCTGTGCAACAGTCCTTGAATTTCTAAAGTCCATCCAGTGACCGGTGTTTGTGTGTTGGACAAGTGCCGATGAAACTTTGTCTCTGTGTCTGGTTGAAACTACATGTTCTTGAATCCTAGCAGATATTTTTCTATTGGTACGTCCAATGTAGGTTTGTTCACATGTTCCGCAAGGTATTTCGTAAATTCCATGGGATTCTAACGGGATGGTGTCTTTAACGCTGCGTAGCATGGAGGATATTTTCTGGTTAGGTTTGAAAATGGTGTCGATGTTGTGTCTTTTAAGTATTCTGGCGATTTTGTCAGTTGATCCATGAACATATGGTAGGTATGCTGTGCTAACGGGTTTCTGGCGCTCTTCAGTTCTTTGGCTACTGTTCAACTTCAAAAAATCACCAACTCCAGCCCGGCCACCTCCTTGTGAGCTTTGACAATGTATCTTTATTCACAAAAGTACCGGTCCCTGAGGCCTTAAACATCATAAGATCAAAATTAAAACCAGAAAAGTATGTATCAGATCTGGCAGAACATTGTTTAAAGAATACATACTTTAGGTACGATGGCCAAATATACAAACAAGTCCTAGGAGCACCAATGGGTTCACCTCTATCCCCAGTAATAGCCAACATATTTCTTACAGATTTTGAGGAAAAGGCAATCTCATCAGCCACACTTAAACCTACACTCTGGTTAAGATATGTTGACGACACATTTGTAATCTGGCCCCACGGCAGACCAGAGCTGGACAAATTCCTTACCCATCTTAACTCCCAACACGACCAAATTAAATTCACAATGGAGATAGAAAAGCATCAACAACTGCCTTTCTTGGATGTTTTGGTACAGAAGAAACCTGACGGCACATTGAGCCACACTGTGTACCAGAAACCAACCCACACAGACAGATATCTGAACGC
Source organism: Phosphuga atrata (assembly GCA_944588485.1). Taxonomy (NCBI): domain Eukaryota; kingdom Metazoa; phylum Arthropoda; class Insecta; order Coleoptera; family Silphidae; genus Phosphuga; species Phosphuga atrata. The sequence continues at coordinate 27,919,191 of OX155896.1, read as the reverse complement.
TTCTTCGCACCATCATCCCAAACAACTAGCATCTGTAGTCAACACTCTTACCACCCGATCCAAAAGACTAGCCGACCAGCTTAACTTACCGAAAGAATTGAGGAACTTACGAGAAGCTCTTTCTTCAAATGGATATCCAAACAGCTTAATATCCAGAGCTTTCCGTCGTACAGAGAACAGTAGCCAAAGAACTGAAGAGCGCCAGAAACCCGTTAGCACAGCATACCTACCATATGTTCATGGATCAACTGACAAAATCGCCAGAATACTTAAATGACACAACATCGACACCATTTTCAAACCTAACCAGAAAATATCCTCCATGCTACGCAGCGTTAAAGACACCATCCCGTTAGAATCCCATGGAATTTACGAAATACCTTGCGGAACATGTGAACAAACCTACATTGGACGTACCAATAGAAAAATATCTGCTAGGATTCAAGAACATGTAGTTTCAACCAGACACAGAGACAAAGTTTCATCGGCACTTGTCCAACACACAAACACCGGTCACTGGATGGACTTTAGAAATTCAAGGACTGTTGCACAGATTAGCCACGAAATGTCACGAGTATACAGAGAAGCCATAGAGATAGAAAAACGAGACTACTGCATGAACACGAGAGACGATTCCTTGAGACTGCCCCCAGCATGGCGACCGATCATATCCACCCTCAAAATGCAATCCCAGACACCCCAGACTCATGTACGACCAACAAGACAAGCAAACAACCGAACCGAAGCACCGCACACAACGCGCATGACCCGAAGCCAGACAGCTATAAGTAGTCGCATCGCACGAACGAGCTCTCAGTATGCGTCTAACGGTTGACCCGCACGGACGCATATATCTCTTGAGAATGGCGAATGTTAGTTCGCCGAAACGTCGAGAATCCGGTTCTTTTCAGAGCCAACCCTCAGCATCAACGCGGAATCCCCGAGAAAACAATACAACACACACACATATATATATATATATATATATATACTAATAAAAACTAGGAGGGAGCCGTGATTATTGGAATGTTCGGATTAGTGGATTTCAAGAGAATTTATAACATATATTTGCATTCATGTACTACCAGAGGCGTATTTAACGTAGGTGCAAGCATCGACGGGCCCCAATGCAGGCGGGCTTTAGGTACCTTTGCACTTTATAATACCATGTTTGTCCTTAAGGGTGAAACCTATTCTTTTAAGTTTAAAAATCAATTTGTACTTCCAAAATAATACCTTACATGGAAATATAATTTGTAATATAGCATATTTTATTAACAAAGCAATTATTTCATTATTAATAGAATGTGATAAACTCATCGGTTCTTGGTACGCGCCCTCGCAAAAAAAAACTGTATTGGACGTGCAGTCTAAATAATGCTGAGAATATTACACAAAATGGTGTTAAAAAAATATTCTGACAGTTTTATTTTTTGCCTGGAATCATTTCAGTTCGTTCAATCGTTTCTTCTAAAAAGTAACATCTCCAGTCTCTACGCTATTAACATTGTTTAAGAGTTTATGTTCCTATTATGTATTATATTATATGTTATCTGACTGCAGTATGCAGTAATTGAAGTTTGAGTATGTGCTACAAGTTTTCTGACATTTTTAAATTTCTAATGGTAAAAACATTTTTCTTTATCATTTTATCTATCTAATTGTAATATTTTTTTGCTTTTAAGGATAAATCAAAGTATAAACACCAATCGGGCACTGAAAAGCGTGCGTTATCTAAAAAAAAATTCAGAGCTGCAAAAAAATTTAAAAATATATGCCTTTAAACGTAAACAACAATTCAATATACATAAGACCTGCAACAAGTGTAGAAATTATAAACGTAATAATGAATCTCAACAACAACAAAAGTTCTGGAGTAGATGAAATTCCTATAGGTGTGATAAAAACTGTTATAAAGGAAATAATAGAACCATTGGAATATATAATAAATACCTCAATTAAATATGGAGTTTTTCCAGACAAATTGAAACACTCCATAATTACACCAATTTTCAAAAAAGGAGACAAATCACATGTGGAAAACTATAGACCTATTAGCCTACTATCGTCGTTCTCAAAAATATTTGAAAAAATAGTAGCTAGTAGGACTGTTGCTTTCTTCAAGAAATATAATTTATTAAACAACACCCAGCACGGATATGTAGATGGACGGAATATAGAAACGGCTTGTTTCCACTTTCTCAATATTATTCTAGAGCTTCTAGAAAAACATTAAATTCCCTGTGGGATCTTGATCGATCTATCAAAGGCGTACGACACTGTGAACCATAAAATTCTGTTTAGTAAACTTGAAAAGTATGGCATTAGAGGTATTGCTCTTGCCTGGTTCAAGTCGTACTTGTCTGGTAAAACTCAACAAACAAAATTAAACACAGAATGTGGTTATTTAAAATCGAATGTGGGAAGTACTAGAGTAGGGAAACCGCAGGGAAGTATATTAGGCCCACTATTGTTTTTAATTTATCTAAATGATTTACCCCTAGCCTTAAATAATACTCCATATAAAATTCTAAACTTTGCCGACGACACAACCCTTCTAGTAGCAAACAAAAATATGGAGGAAGTGATTTTTAGTGTAAACTCTGCCTTAGACCTAGTGGAACATTGGATTAAAAAAAATAAATTAACAATATATCAGCTAAAAACAAACATTATTATTTTCAAAACGAACAGATCCCGACTGAATTATCCAACGCAAATTGAAATAGATAAAAACATAGTGTATATAAAAGAGAGTGTGAAGCTTTTGGGGATACACTTTGACAACACTTTAAACTGGAGAACACACATACACTCCTTAGTTAGCCATTTAAATAAAACAACATTTTCTTTAAGAATATTACAAAAAGTTCTAAGCCCAAAAGTTCTAAAAATGGTTTACTATGCGAATTTTCAATCACATACCCGGTTTGGCATAATTTTTTGGGGTTCTGGAAAAAACATTACAGACGTTTTCAAGATTCAGAAACAAGCTCTACGAATCATATTAAATTTGGAATATAATCAATCCTGCAAAGGAAAATTCAAGCAAGCTAATATATTAATTGTTCCCGGACAATATATTTATGAGATATTAATTTATAATCTCAATCATAAAAATAATTTTGTCAAGAGCGAAACCAGCCACAATATACCGACAAGAAGAAAACATTTGGAATATGTCCCACCAATTCACAATTTAACAGAAAAAGGTCCTTATTATAGGTGTATTACATTCTACAATCACCTGCCCAGACATATGAAGGATATAAAAAGTTTCAAAATATTTAAAAAACAAATATTCAACCTCATAAATGAGTTAGAACTCTACAGTGTAGAAGATTTCATCAGTGGAAAGCAAAGTTCAAAGTGATTTTAATATTTTTTATTATTTATGTTTTACTATTTAATATTTGTATGTGTTTGACATATTTCCCTTAGTTATGTAACTTGAATAAGGAAATAAAATAATTTGATTTGATTTGAAAATAAGGGGCTGTTAAAAACATCTTAATAAAATTTATAATCTTAACATGCATACATATGCATCCTGAAGCATATGGTTCAATTCTGGTGCCATTTTTTTGCTCTGAGGGCCTCCAGATGAATAAGGCAGTGCGAAAAAATTATATGATCATAATGAACTGCTTGAAAAAATGATCTAAAACCAATATTTTGACTTTTCGTCGCTTTTGAATATATCTTTTGAATATCCGTGCATACTCCACAGCAATTTTTATATTCTAACCGTTCAGTTTTTTTTAAATTCGTCAACTTTACAATATATGTCTTTTTCCAACGTTTATTTTATTATTGTATTTTAATATTTAACATCAAAATTCGGCAAACCCCAACATTTCACTAAACGACCCCATTTAGGGTCGCGACTAATAGTTTAAAAAGCCCTGACCTACACCATCGTTGAATTCTACAACTAGCGCTGAGTTTTAGTCTTTGGAATCTTTAGATAAGTTTACTACAACAACAGAAAACACTAAAATTAGTGAGGGATGAACCAATAATACGGAGGAAGCCGAGGAGAAAACTTTTAAAACGAAATTTCCCTCGGACTACGCCTATTTAAAAGTGAAACACTTTCCGAAAGCAAAAAACTAGAATTAGTACGTGTAGGGGCTTGCCATCCACGAGGTATTGCCTACCCTAAAACCAAAAATCTCAGTTTTTTCAGAGAAATGTTTCAACTTTAAGAATAGATTTGGTGAAAAACGTAGCAGATGGTGGCATTCATATTCACCTCAAATGGATCTAGCTTATTACCATACATGTTGGTTATTTTGGAATGATTAGGAACATCTATCCACCAGAATTCATCAACATTCCCGAAGTAAATATCATCTAATGGCTACAACTGTAATACGGGCATATTTGGAAGAAAAGTCAATTGATGCATCCCTTAAAAGACAGCATGGCGCGGAGCAGAAAAGATGGAATGAAGGTTTCACGTTGCAATTGGATCTCCTGCGGACAATTACATCACTAACTTTACCCATACCAGGTCATTCTAGTGACTTGAATCGTGCCGACTGTGGTGTATACCTAACGTTTAATAAATTTCTTTCAAGATACTGTCCATAAATACAGTATCATTTAGAAACTGAGACGAAAATAAAGTATTTGAGTGCTTCAATAATGGAAGAACAAATTCGAACAAATTCTTTTGACAGCTGCTACTAGGACTACATTGTTGGAAGAAGCTCAAAAAGCTATATTTTGGACTGTCATTGTTGATAGTACCACTGACATTTTGAAAACAGACCAAGTGATCAAAAATCTTACATATTTTTTGCTGACACCCCAACGCCGATAGGCTATGCTAAAGGCAGCTTGTAAAGATGCTAGAATCTTTTCTGATATGGAAACGGAACATAAACAAAATGAAAAAGATGAAGTATTTTCAAGAAAGGAAAAACAACACACACTTTAACACAAGTCTGTCTAACACAAGGTGGTCTGCAAGAGCAAAGGCAACAAGTGCTATATTACAAAATTTTAAATCAGTTCTTTCGTGTTTAGAAACAATTGTAGAGATAAGGCACGACCACGATGAAGTGTCTACGGCCTCAGGACTTTTAAATAGTTTCACATTTGATTTTATGATGATTTTAATTTTTTGGAATGATGTTCTGCAAACTATCGATATTACTTATCGAAAATATTGCAGAAAAAAGACATTATTTCAAGTCGTTTTGTGCAAGAAAAAATCTAAAGATAAACTTCACTAAGAACTGACGCTTATTTCAACCAAATTTTGGAACTCTTCAAGTGGAAATGGCTTCAACTTGATATGGAGGAAGAAAACATGCATCTAAAAAGAAAAAGATTTCGAAGAGTTTAACAAAAAAATCACGATGCGGGCACCAGAGACGATCCTGTAATCAATTTGAAAACTAATGTAATAAATATAACTCTAGATGCAATGATAAACGAAATGTCTGACATAATTAAGGGTCTAGAAGATGTTACAAAATTATTTGGTTTTCTAAAACCTATCTTCATGAAAAACAGTGCAAAATAAGATTTTGAAAAAAGTAGTACATTATTAAGTGATACATTTTTCACGTTATAACCCTTGTTGTGATAGTGGGTTATCTAGAATATTTAGTTGAACAGAAAACGTATGATATATTCGCCAATGTGGTATTAGTTTTTCGATTGTTTGTAATGCTGCCCATGGTATAGCTGAGTGCTGAGAGATCTTTTAGTGTATTGCGTAGACTAAAAACACACCCAAGGAGCACAATGACTCATGTTAGAACTTCTGTTTTGGTATTACTTTCAATAGAAATAGATACTCTCAATAATTTAAATTTAGACGAAATATAAAAAAAAATTATATCGGCTAAAGTTAGGTGAGGCGTTCGTACATCTTTTTAAACTTTTGTTGATTTTGTCTATGCTGTATTGCTTACTTTTGTTTACTTAAAACAAAAATAAAGTTTCAGTGAATTTTGTAATATTTTCTGTATTTTTAATAGTCTTACTGGCTAGGTCACTCCCACTGAAATATATACTAACTGGAACGATCGCTGGCCACTAAGCTTGTGCGGGTAGAGAGAGGGGTCCCAAGGGGAGACCACCCTCCTTGTGTTTGAGAGAGATAGGATGACTTGAATTCGAGAGTGGGAGGATGTGGTACAGTCAGAGCGAAAAGCTAGTTGTATCAAACCAAATCAAGTATTTATCCACACTATGTAAATACAAAATATTAAAACTAATAATATTTTGTCATGTGCTACTAGTATTATATATATAATAATTTTCTTTTTGTATTATATATTACATGTATAAAATAATATAGATATATTTATAATATACGTTAGGTTTTTGACTAAGACTGTGCTAGACGAAGACAGAGCGATACGAGGGCTCCCCTTGGGACCTCTCTCGCTACCCGCACAAACTTAGAAGCCAGCGCTCGTTCCAGTTAGTATAAATTTCAGTGGTCATACAGATGGAAATGTCAATCTGCAAAGAGGATCTCCAACAGGGGAACAGCAAAGGGAGGGATAATTACCGGTATAAAGCTTGTAGCGGAGAAAGAATACAATATGGATATGGAGAACATCGAAGGGGTTCAAGAGAGAGCAGTACCAGTAGGTGAAGATAAGTGGAGAGTAATTACTGTCTATAACAACAACAACCTAGAGAGAATTATGAAATACATACGAGAAAAGCCTGGCAAGGGATTCAGGAGAGAAAGTACTGATCATCGGAGACTGGAATGTGAGGATCGGTGAACTCCAAGCTGGAAGTCTCGATGCAGAAGGGGTGGAAATAGCTAGACTTTCGAAAGACAAAACAGTTAACAAGGAGGGAAAAAATGGTTAGACTGGGTTGAGAACCATAACTGGTATGTGCTAAATGGGTGCACAAATGGCGATTGGAAAGGGGAGTTAACGTATATTGGTGGAGGCGGTACCTCGGTCATTGACTTCGGAATCGCCAACGAAGACGCCATAAGATGTATCGATGTTTTCAAAATAGGAGAAAGGCTGGAATCGGACCATCTACCACTATAAATTACCCTGTATGGTGAGATAGACAGCTGGGGGGAAAGCAAGGGTGTGGTTAAACAAACGGTGATGTGGAATGAGTCGGATATTACGCGATACCAGGAAAACAGACAGGATGGATGGAGTGGAATATGCGGAACTACCGAATTTCACTGCTATGATAAAGAAAGCACTAATTGTTAAAATATCACACCCAAAGAAAAATTGCGGAAATGCTTGGATAGACGAGGAACTAATAGGTATAAATAAAAGAACTAGAGCCGAATTTAGAGCCTGGAGAGAAGGAAGAACAACACTCGAAAAGCTCAAAAGACAGAATAAAGAAATGAAAGAAGCAGAGACGAGAAAGAAACGAGAGTGGGAGGAATGCCAAATAAAGAAAATCAGCCAGCTGAGCAGAGAGTCGGATATTTGGAAACTGATTGCTGCAAGGAAACCAAAAAGAGAGATCTCATCAGTAATTAGCACAGAAAGGTGGAAAAATCACTTCTGTGAGTTGCTGGCCTGAGAGACAGAAATTAAGGAGCAAAGAGGGAGAGATTTTAGACCAGTGGAATCGCAATCACAAGAGATTACAGAGGAAGAGGTTGAAACGGTTATGTCAGCACTCAAAAGAAAGAAAGCTCCAGGCCCAGACTCGGTGCCAAGTGAGGCGTGATGTCTAGCCACACCAATTGTGAAGGAGAGACTTCGTGGTGAACTTAACAGCTTTTTCAAAGGTAGCAAACAAATTACGGACAGTTGGAGGGAAGGAATTATTGTACCACTTTTTAAGCAAGGTAACAAGGAGGAACTAGGAAGCTATAGGGGGATAACTCTAATGGACACGTCATACAAGATCCATGCAAAGATACTGGAAAAAAAGTTACAAGAAGAAGCAGAGATAAGGAATCTAATCCCAGAGGTACAAGCTGGCTTCAGAAAAGGACGCGGAACAACTGAACAGATATACATATTGAATTATATCATACAAAGAGAAATAGCTAAACCTAAGGGGAAATTGTACGCGGTATTTGTTGACCTCAAAGCTGCATATGACTCAGTAGTGAGAGAGAAAATGTGGGAATATATGAGGGAGAAAGGTATATCGCAACAGATCAGGGAGAGCATTGAGCATCTATATAAGAGAACATGGTGTAGAGTGAAGATAGGTGAAAGGCTATCTGAAAGATTTGAGGTTAGGAAAGGGCTAAAACAAGGGTGCCCGTTAAGTCCACTACTATTTAATCTATATACTGCGGACCTCGAGAGAACGCTAAGCTTGGGTCAAGCGGGAGGAGTGGTAATAGGGACGAAAAATATTTGGAGTCTAGCTTATGCGGACGACGTCGTTGTCTTAGCAAGTTAGAAAGTGGAAATGAAAGAGGTGTTGGTTCGAATGGAAAAGTGTTTTAAAAAACGAATGTTAAAGGTAAATGTGCTGAAAACAAAGTGGATGCTGTTTCGGAAGAGAAAGGGATCAAGGAAAGAGAGTTTTGAATGGGAAGCGAGTGAGATAGAACAAGTTAGCAGTTTTAAATACTTAGGCTTTATGTTCCAACAAAATAGGTCGTGCGCTGCACATATCAAGTATATAGCAAAAAAGCGAGGGTGGCTGCTACCAGGCTCTGTGATACTTGGAGAGTATACTTGAGGGAAAATTTTGGGCGAAAATGATTGTATGGAAGGCGAGCGTACGTAGTATTATGATGTATGGGGCAGAAATTTGGGGTGTGAAAGAGGAAAACGACATAGAGAGAGTGCAGTTACAGTTCATAAAGAGGGCCCTGCAGCTAGAAAAGTCCACCCCCTGGTACATCGCTCAACAAGAAGCAAATTCTAACAAGGTGGCAAACACCGCGGTTATGAGAGTGGCTAAATTTGAAAGGAAAGTGAATAGTGCGGGAAAAGAAAGAATAGCGAAAGACGTTCTGAAAGCGGTAAGAAAGGAGGGTAAAGGGAGTAATAAGGAAACAAAACGGGGATGTCTGCGCAAGCGTATGTATGAAAGAGGGGGATGGAACCAAGAAGAGATCGAGAGAATGATGAATGAGGGAATGTTAGTGGAAAGGATTCTGGCAGATAGACTGAAGACACATAGATGAGAGTACCAATAATAGAGACTACAGCAAAATCCAAGTTTTTGGCAGATGTCCAGAGTATCTAGTTAATCCTAAAGCCCCACAGGTAGCGATTGCCCGGTTTAGGTGCGGTAGTGAGGAAAGGGGGATATTGGATGGCTGCAACAGATAGCACTTGTCGAGTATGTGGAGAAGGGGAGGAGCTCTGGGAATATTGGGTGTTAAGCTGTAAGAAATGTGAATGGAGCAAAGAGGAAAAGTCAGTGGCGAAAAACTGGAAGAAGGTTATGGATGAGAGTGGCTCCGGTTTTGTGTACATGAAAAAAATATTGAAGTGCAAAGGACAGGGTTAAAGGCTTCGTTTTTTTTGTTTTTTTGATCTAAGAACTTTTGAACTGTTTATTTTTTGCGGTATTAATTTGGATATTTTTATTTTCCGTTTCATTCTGGTGTCATTTTTTGTTTTTTTTTGTTTTCTTTGTTGTTATTTTTTGTTCTATACTTGTCACAACACGCATGTACGAACGGTCGTGTATTTACATTTATGCCAATAAAGGATTATTATATATATATATATATATATATATATATATATATATATATATATATATATATATATATATATTTCAGTGGTCACTCCACTACGGAGTCAGACGAAAAGATGAGAGACATCTATAGAAGGACCATTTTTATGGGAGCATTTGAACGTTTGAATGCAAGTGTTTCCGTAAGGAGGTAAGGTAATTAGCAACTGAACATTAATGTGTTTGGCTAGTTCCACGCTGTATCACAAATGAGTTCTCACCCTGATAAAATAAACACCTTTTGTTAAATTTGTTACTTTACAATGCGTGGCAATAAATCAACGACATCTGATTTTGGAGTTTTCAGAACTAGCAGCGTGACACCACAATGTGTGCCAAAAAATTGTCCAACAGAACTCTTGTTGATGGTTCTTCTATGAACGTTTGTCTTCTCCGAGAGCGGGCCCCGCCAAAAACTTGCACCGAACCGCTGAATAGCTTAAAAACGCGCCTGTGTACTACAGGTATTTTGAATACAGTGACATATCCAACAATTAACTAATTAGTCTTAAAAATAATCCTTAATTGAGGTTTTTCTTTTTTGCTTCCAGTCCTTGTTAAGAAACTTTTTCTCGCAGGTTTCGAAGAATTATATCTTTTGTGTGTACTCCGTTTTCTTCAGCCCTTGTTATTGAAGTATTTAAACGATTAAATGCTGTCTGTATCTTGTTATATTCTTGCAATTATAGTAGTCGGTAGCTTTAATATTTTTTCTTGTGCTTGTTCACCTATGATATCTGTCATAATTTGCTCTCTTTCTTCGTTTCCTTCAAACAAAGCATTTAATTCTTCTTCGCTTGTTTCGAATCCTCTTTCTAATAAATTTTGCAACCAAACGGCAGTAGGTAGATTATCTTCAGTATATCATTCTTCTGCTTCTTGTGATTAAGCATTAATTGTCGGTCATAGCTTTTCCACGATGATTGGATTAAGACAGGTGAAATTGAACTTCACCAGAGCTTCAATTTTGTGAGACACTGCTCCATGTCAATAATATGATGGAGGCGCGGGCGAAGGGAGCCGGATTAGTGAGACTGTATATATATATATATATATATATATATATATAATATATATATATATATATATATATATATATATATAATATATATATATATATATATATATATGTTGTATTTGAGGTTTTTCGCTGTGAGATACCTTTGTTGTATTGTTTTCTCGGGGATTCCGCGCTGATGCCGAGGGCTGGCTCTGAAAAGAACTGGATTCTCGACGTTAAGGCGAACTAACATTCGCCATTCTCAAGAGATATATGCGGGTCAACCGTTAGACGCATACTGAGAGCTCGTTCGTGCGATGCGACTACTTATAGCTGTCTGGCTTCGGGTCATGCGCGTTGTGTGCGGTGCTTCGGTTCGGTTGTTTGTTTATCTTGTTGGTCGTACATGAGTCTGGGGTGTCTGGGATTGCATTTTGAGGGTGGATATGATCGGTCGCCATGCTGGGGACAGTCTCAAGGAATCGTCTCTCGTGTTCATGCAGTAGTCTCGTTTTTCTATCTCTATGGCTTCTCTGTATACTCGTGACATTTCGCGGCTAATCTGTGCAACAGTCCTTGAATTTCTAAAGTCCATCCAGTGACCGGTGTTTGTGTGTTGGACAAGTGCCGATGAAACTTTGTCTCTGTGTCGGATTGAGACTACATGTTCTTGAATCCTAGCAGATATTTTTCTATTGGTACGTCCAATGTAGGTTCGTTCACATGTTCCGCAAGGTATTTCGTAAATTCCATGGGATTCTAACGGGATGGTGTCTTTAACGCTGCGTAGCATGGAGGATATTTTCTGGTTAGGTTTGAAAATGGTGTCGATGATGTGTCTTTTAAGTATTCTTTCGATTTTGTCAGTTGATCCATGAACATATGGTAGGTATGCTGTGCTAACGGGTTTCTGACGTTCTTCAGTTCTTTGGCTACTGTTCTCTGTACGACGGAAAGCTCTGGATATTAAGCTGTTTGGATATCCATTTGAAGAAAGAGCTTCTCGTAAGTTCCTCAATTCTTTCGGTAAGTTAAGCTGGTCGGCTGGTCTTTTCGATCGGGTGGTAAGAGTGTTGACTACAGATGCTAGTTGTTTGGGATAATGGTGCGAAGAAGCGTTCAGATATCTGTCTGTGTGGGTTGGTTTCCGGTACACAGTGTGGCTCAAAGTGCCGTCAGGTTTCTTCTGTACCAAAACATCCAAGAAAGGAAGTTGTTGATGCTTTTCTATCTCCATTGTAATTTTAATTTGGTCGTGTTGGGAGTTAAGATGGTTAAGGAATTTGTCCAGCTCTGGTCTGCCGTGGGGCCAGAATACAAATGTGTCGTCAACATATCTTAACCAGAGTGTAGGTTTAAGTGTGGCTGATGAGATTGCCTTTTCCTCAAAATCTGTAAGAAATATGTTGGCTATTACTGGGGATAGAGGTGAACCCATTGGTGCTCCTAGGACTTGTTTGTATATTTGAACATCGTACCTAAAGTATGTATTCTTTAAACAATGTTCTGCCAGATCTGATACATACTTTTCTGGTTTTAATTTTGATCTTATGATGTTTAAGGCCTCAGGGACCGGTACTTTTGTGAATAAAGATACAATGTCAAAGCTCACAAGGAAGTGGCCGTGCTGGAGTTGGTGATTTTTCAGTATGTCTATGAAGTGTTCAGCATTGCGGAAATAGGAATCACAATCTTCTGCGTATGGTTGTAAACATTTTGCTAAATGTTTCGCAAGAAGTTGGACCGGTGAACCAATGGAGCTTACTATTGGTCGTAGTGGGGCTCCATCTTTGTGGATCTTTGGTAAACCATATAGCTTGGGACACCGTGAAGATTTCTCCCTTGGTATAAGATAATTCATTGATTCCTTGTCCATCCTATAGCTTAGGATCTTTTGTCTGGTAGTTTTCTCAAGATAGGTTGTGGGGTCCGTTGTACTGGGTAGATAAGCTGGATCATCTAAGATTGTGGTCATTTTTTGTTTATAGTCAGCACTGTTCATGACTACAGAGCAATTTCCCTTGTCAGCTGGTATGACCACAATGCTGTTGTTTTCTCTTAGTGCCTTGAGGGCTTTGAATTCCTCGTATTAGATGTTTCTTGTAGGTGGTTTGGCAGATCTTAAAATGTGGCATGTTTCCTGTCTTATTGTCTCGGCTAATGTGGCAGGGAGTTGTGAAATTGCAGTCTCGACACCAGTGATTATGTCTTCTTTGGGAAGGCGAGTTGGTGCTATTGCAAAGTTAAAACCCTTGGTCAGTACGGTTTTGGTAGGTTCGTCTAGAGGCTGGTCTGAAAGATTGTAAACCACTTTGTCGATGTTGAGTGGTTTTGGTGCAGATTTTTGTCTCCGTCTGAGAAGGTTGTATTTTTCTTTCTGTCTATTGGTAATTAATAATCTATTCTGTTCGGCTCTGTTGTTAAATATTAAGTCTATCTGTTGCCAGAGGAGAGGGTGTAGCGTAGTGGTTAGAGCTATGTGGGTTGTCATGATATTCTGACTGATGCTGTCAAGTTTCTGTCGTTTGGTTTGGATTTCGTCCCGAAGCAAAGCTTGGCTTGCGTTGTGTAGTATTTTGTTTGACCTGGCTGTCGGACTTTGGTGTGAAAGCCTCATACAGACGGGTGTTTGTATCTCTACAGCGACGTACATGTCTGTATCTCTACAGCGACGTAAAAATGCTAAATCGCATAATAATTGAGAGCGCTTTGTCCGTAGTTTCTCGAAACTACGGGTGAGGTGGTAAATTTCCTCCCCGTGGAGGTTTATAATGTTGTATTTGAGGTTTTCGCGGATAGATACCTGTGTTGTATTGTTTTCTCGGGGATTCCGCGCTGATGCCGAGGGCTGGCTCCGAAAAGAACCGGATTCTCGACAACCAGACAAAAGATCCTAAGCTCTAGCATTGACAAGGAATCAATGAATTTTGTTATACCAAGGGAGAAATCTTCACGGTGTCCCAAGATATATGGTTTACCAAAGATCCACAAAGATGGAGCCAAACTTCTTGCGAAACATTTAGCAAAATGTTTACAACCATACGCAGAAGATTGTGATTCCTATGTCCGCATTGCTGAACACTTCATAGACATACTAAAAAATCACCAACTCCAGCACGGCCACTTCCTTGTGAGCTTTGACATTGTATCTTTATTCACAAAAGTACCGGTCCCTGAGGCCTTAAACATCATAAGATCAAAATTAAAACCAGAAAAGTATGTATCAGATCTGGCAGAACATTGTAAAAAGAATACATACTTTAGGTACGATGTTCAAATATACAAACAAGTCCTAGGAGCACCAATGGGTTCACCTCTATCCCCAGTAATAGCCAACATATTTCTTACAGATTTTGAGGAAAAGGCAATCTCATCATCCACACTTAAACCTATACTCTGGTTAAGATATGTTGACGACACATTTGTAATCTGGCCCCACGGCAGAACAGAGCTGGACAAATTCCTTAACCATCTTAACTCCCAACACGACCAAATTAAATTCACAATGGAGATAGAAAAGCATCAATGACTTCCTTTCTTGGATGTTTTGGTACAGAAGAAACCTGACGGCACTTTGAGTCACACTGTGTACCGGAAACCAACCCACACAGACAGATATCTGAACGCTTCTTCGCACCAATATCCCAAACAACTAGCATCTATAGTCAACACTCTTACCACCCGATCCAAAAGACTAGCCGACCAGCTTAACTTACCAAAAGAATTGAGGAACTTACGAAAAGCTCTTTCTTCAAATGGATATCCAAACAGCTTAATATCCAGAGCTTTCCGTCGTACAGAGAACAGTAACCAAAGAACTGAAGAACGCCAGAAACCCGTTAGCACAGCATACCTACCATATGTTCATGGATCAACTGACAAAATCGCCAGAATCCATAAAAGACACAACATCGACACCAATTTCAAACCTAGCCAGAAAATATCCTGCATGCTACGCAGCGTTAAAGACACCATCCCGTTAGAATCCCATGGAATTTACGAAATATCTTGCGGAACATGGGAACGAACCTACATTGGACGTACTAATAGAAAAATATCTGCTAGGATTCAAGAACATGTAGTTTCAGTCAGACACATAGACAAAGTTTCATCGGCACTTGTCCAACACACAAACACCGGTCACTGGATGGACTTTAGAAATTCAAGGACTGTTGCACAGATTAGCCACGAAATGTCACGAGTATACAGAGAAGCCATAGAGATAGAAAAACGAGACTACTGCATGAACACGAGAGACGATTCCTTGAGAGTGCCCCCAGCATGGCGATCGATCATATCCACCCTCAAAATTCAATCCCAGACACCCCAGACTCATGTACGACCAACAAGCCAAACAAACAACCAAACCGAAGCACCGCACCCAACGCGCATGACCCGAAGCCAGACAGCTATAAGTAGTCGCATCGCACGCTCGAGCTCTCAGTATGCGTCTAACGGTTGACCCGCACGGACGCATATATCTCTTGAGAATGGCGAATGTTAGTTCGGCGAAACGTCGAGAATCCGGTTCTTTTCAGAGCCAAGCCTCAGCATCAACGCGGAATCCCCGAGAAAACAATACAACACAGGTATCTATCCGCGAAAACCTCAAATACAACATATATATATATATATATATATATATATATATATATATATATATATATATATATATATATATATTCGATGAGTGTAATTGGGAAACCATTGTCTGTGCCAATTGAAATGATAGTGTTTAATTCTCTAGTTCTTCTGCCCGCGCGAAGAGGGATGGAAAAGGCTTGATATATCATGGAATGATAAGCAGCAAATTTATGTGATATTGGGTGATCTGATGTGAAGGAGATTGTACAACAGGGTGGAGCACGGATGTATGCAAAAATATTTTTTATAGGCGGCATTTATTTATATGACATTTATATGACATTTATACGTCAAACATTCTAGGTGATGAAGTTTGAGGCATCCTGCGTGCCTTTAATATGCGCCGGGCTGCCAGTTTTCTAATGTGCTTTCTGTCATCAATTATCATTGCAAGAAGTATGCTCTCGGGATGTGCAAAATTGTCATTGCGTTGAATCACAGGGTCAATAACCCTTTTGATCATCTGACAGGTACCTGGAGGCCTTAATTATGTTAAAATGTTCTTGCATGATGATTTATTTTTAATATAGAACGAAGATGGTGCGTAAAATTCTACAAATAATGTAGGCAAGGTTGTCAACTTTTCTGATGGTGTCTCTGCTGTTACATAAAAACGTAGTATTCGGGTGGCACCTGTGAGCCAACGGGCATGTGACATTTTACCTGGAGATTTGTGTGCCAAATCTTCTGGAAAATCACCTGAAACTTCCGCTGAGACAATTTTGTGCAGGTACTGTTGATCTGTACTTAAACCTTGAGCCATTTCTGGAAGAAATTCTCCTTCAATGTGCTGAAATTTTTTAACAGGCAATTGTATGTCCCAGTGTCCAAAGTCCCGAAGTAACCCCGATAAAATAAATAATCAAGTGTCCCAAAGGAAGTTCGTTCATGTGGAGTAAACAAATTATCCACTGGAGTGGTTTTTGTAGCCTTTTATGAAGCAGTCTTAAAACACCCCCATACTTGCCAGTATTTACAATGGTACCATCACAACCGATTGCCATAAGATGATGTTGGGGAATTTCTGCATGTGATAAAAACCTTGTCATGGTAGTTTTTATCCATTTAGCTGTATCAACGTTAAGTACTACGTACCCTATGTAAATAGATCCTGGCTCTTGAATTAGTGAGATGTGCTCTTCAACTGTCAGAGTCCTGTAGCATTTACCACCTTATTAATAATATTCAACGTATTGCCTTTTCTCCCATCAAAATATAATGCAAACAGTTTTGGGATCTCCTTCATTAACTTTTGTCTAGTTTTAATTCTCTCTCTTCGTACATTATGTCTGCCAGTGCCCTCGATGTCAGAATTAATGTCGAATAAAATAGACGACGCAATCGCTGCTGCTGCTCTATCTGATATTCCATACCTATCGCAGGTCTTCGATAACGTATGAAAATCGACCACCCAACTACAGCCTTAAATACTTCGTTATCTGTTATAGAAGTTAGTACTTCTGCGATATCGTCAGTGTCTGAAAGTCGTAGTAGTTAAGATAATTCCACTGACACCATGAACAAAAGCATTCGAAAAAAAAGAAAAAAGTTTCTTTTCTTTCTGAAGTACTGTCTTCTGAAGTACGACTTTCAGGCGCTGACGATACCGGAGAAGTACTAACTTATATAACAGATAACGAAGTATTTAAGGCTGTAGTCTCGTTCCAGTTTTCTCTTTAGGGTATTTTGCAACTTCTTCGTAACACTTACCACCTTCGAGTCTACTTATTATCATACTTCGAGAGATTCTTTGATCAATTAAAAAAGTATGTTCTTGTTTGGGAACCTTTTTATCCTTGCGACAGATACATTGAGGGAAATCTTTACACTTGCATGCTGCAATATCAAAAAGTACCTTGTTACTTTGTCGAAAACTTTCTAACTTTTCCGGAGAGAGCCTTTTGACAGACTTGAGTAGGTTTTTGCATTTTAAATGGTATGCTTTTAACATCTAGTAACAATCTAGTAACACGACCCTTGTTCGTGTTACTATCGGAATAGGTGCAGTTTGCCATATATTTTCAATCCTTGATATCACTATATTTGCTATATATGAAAATGTGGGCTCTTTTGCATATGTGTGTTTCAAATTGCAACTTTAGGTGATGTCTTGTCCATTCATGGAATTTTATTACATCTTCGTAAGTAGGTAGAATTCTATCTCACAAGATCTTTATCTCACAAATATCACCAAAAATAGGACATTTAAAAACACTTTGTGTTCTTTGCATGTTTGTTACGAATCAAAATTGAGGTTAGGTTACTTGTTAAATAACTAGCCAAAGTCTAATTCGAGCCAAAACCGATAGTCCACTGAAGACGGGACAATTGTTCTAATTGTCCCCTCCTGCGCTCCCTAACTCCCCTTATTTTATATTACAAACTAAAGATCATGCATTTTCTTTTATCGAAAATAAACTGTAGTTGTAATAATTTCTGGGAATAAAATACGTCTGTTTATTCAAATTTCAGTTATTCTAAAACCCGTTATTTTCAAAAATTCAATGATGTTGCGGAGGCTATTACTAAAAATCAAATCAATTAATATTTTGCATGAATTAATTTGAGTCAAAAAGGCACCGTTTTTTTCACTATTATATCACCCATAACCCAAAAAAAATAAAAATATTTCGCTCTACCCTATTGTACAATCCTCTTCACAGATTTCATTTTTCTTTTACTTCAGATAACCGAAGCTTATCACTCGTAATTTTTTATTTTATATATATATATATATATATATATATATATATATATATATATATATATATATAGAGAGAGAGAGAGAGAGAGAGAGCAGGGAGCACAAGAGGGAAAAATTAGAACAATTGTCCCGTCTTCAGTGGACTATCGGTTTTGGCTCGAATTAGACTTTCACTAGTTATTTAACAAGTTACCTAACCTCAATTTTGATTCGTAACAAGCATGCAAAGAACAGAAAGTGTTTTTAAATGTCCTATTTTTGGTGATATTTGTGAGATAAAGATCTTGTGAGATAGAATTCTACCTACTTACGAAGATGTATTAAAATTCCCTGAATGGACAAGACATCAACTAAAGTTGCAATTTGAAACACACATAAGCAAAAGAGCCCACATTTTCATATATAGCAAATATAGTGATATCAAGGATTGAAAATATATGGCAAACTGCATCTATTCCGATGTCGTGTTACTAGATTGTTACTAGAGGTTAAAAGCATACCATTTAAAATGCAAAAACCTACTCAAGTCTGTCAAAAGGCTCTCTCCGGAAAAGTTTGAAAGTTTTCGACAAAGTAACAAGGTACTTTTTGATATTGCAGCATGCAAATGTAAAGATTTCCCTCAATGTATCTGTCGCAAGGATAAAAAGGTTCCCAAAGAAGAGCATACTTTTTTAATTGATCAAAGAATCTCTCGAAGTATGATAATAAGTGGAATCGAAGGTGGTAAGTGTTACGAAGAAGTTGCAAAATACCCTAAAGAGAAAACTGGAACGAGACTACAGCCTTAAATACTTCGTTATCTGTTATATAAGTTAGTACTTCTCCGGTATCGTCAGCGCCTGAAAGTCGTACTTCAGAAGACAGTACTTCAGAAAGAAAAGAAACTTTTTTCTTTTTTTTCGAATGCTTCTGTTCGTGGTGTCAGTGGAATGATCTTAACTACTACGACTTTCAGACACTGACGATATCGCAGAAGTACTAACTTCTATAACAGATAACGAAGTATTTAAGGCTGTAGTTGGGTGGTCGATTTTCATACGTTATCGAAGACCTGCGACAGTTATCGAATATCAGATAGAGCAGCAGCAGAGATTGCGTCGTCTATTTTATTCGACATTAAGTCTGACATCGAGGGCACTGGCAGACATAATGTACGAAGAGAGGGAATTAAAACTAGACAAAAGTTAATGAAGGAGATCCCAAAACTCTCTGCATTATATTTTGATGGGAGAAAAGGCAATACGTTGAAGATAATTAAAAAAAGGTGGTAAATGCTACAGGACTCTGACAGTTGAGGAGCATATCTCACTAATTCAAGAGCCAGGATCTATTTACATAGGGTACGTAGTACTTAACGTTGGTACAGCTAAATGGATAGAAACTACCATGACAAGGTTTTTATCACATGAAGAAATTCCCCAACATCATATTATGGCAATCGGTTGTGATTGTACCATTGTTAATACTGGCAAGCATGGGGGTGTTTTAAGACTGCTTCATAAAAGGCTACAAAAACCACTCCAGTGGATAATTTGTTTACTCCACATGAACGAACTTCCTTTGGGATACTTGATTATTCATCTTAACGGGGTTATTTCGGGACTTACACTGGGACATACAATTGCCTGTTAAAAATTTCCGCACATTGAAGGAGAATTGCTTCCAGAAATGGCTCAAGATTTAAGTACAGATCAACAGTACCTGCACAAAATTGTCTCAGCGGAAGTTTCAGGTGATTTCCCAGAAGATTTGGCATACAAATCTCCAGGTAAAATGTCACATGCCCGTTGGCTCACAGGAGCCAACCGAATACTACGTTTTTATGTAACAACAGAGACACCATCAGAAAAGTTGACAACCTTGCCTACATTTGTTGTAAAATTTTACGCACCATCTTCGTTCTATATTAAAAATAAACCATCATGCAAGAACATTTTAACATAATTAAGGCCTCCAGGTACCTGTCAGATGATCAAAAGGGTTATTGACCCTGTGATTCAACGCAACGACAATTTTGCACATCCCGAGAGCATACTTCTTGCAATGATAACTGATGACAGAAAGCACATTAGAAAACTGGCAGCCCGGCGCATATTAAAGGCACGCAGGATGCCTCAACCTTCATCACCTAGAATGTTTGACGTATAAATGTCATATAAATGTCATATAAATAAATGCCGCCTATAAATTTCAATGCTTCAACATATATTGATTTAATAAATTGGTAAGAAATATTAAGTGAACCACCGATTATGAAAAACTTGCCTGACCAAGAAATTCAGTCAATTACTGAATCAGGTGGTGAGGGCGAAGTGTTATTTATAAGGCTTCCATGCCATACTTAACCTGTTGAACGGACTGTAAAATTGACGACAATAGCTGCCACTTCTCAATGTACAAAAAAGTCACGATTAGGTGCAATAATTAAAATTTTTGATATCCATGCGGAGGCAGAAGATATTCATCAAATTAATTCAAAAATTATATATCTTTTAACTCTAATATAATGCACCAATCCCCCCCTATTACAACTTTAAATCTCGAAAAAATTATTTTTGCATATATCCGTGCTCCACCCTGTTGTACAATTCCCTTCACATCAGATCACCCAATATCACATAAATTTGCTGCTTATCATTCCATGATATTTTCCATCCCTCTTAGCGCGGGCAGAAGAACTAGAGAATTAAACACTATCATTTCAATTGGCACAGACAATGGTTTCCCAATTACACTCATCGAAAATTTAATAAATAAAAGGACGAAACCAAATCATAATGACCCAAATATATCCGAAAACGGCAGATTCAGATAAAACTTTCATTCCTCTCACATATTTTGTCAAAACAATGGAACAAAAGAATCAGTCATTTCGAACAGGGAACGAGTCACACTTTTTTGAAATAGCACTTTTTTACGCTATTTTATGCATTGAAGCATTTTACATATTCCATGCGAAAAGAGTACATGTGTATACACCACAAGTCAACTTAAAAAACAATGAAAAGGGCAAGAGTCCTGGACTTAAGCCCTTTTCAAGTGAAATGAAAGGCATCTGTCAGATATGACATAACATCATTTTAGCGTGAGCTTGCCGAAAATGCTTTTGGACCTAGAAAAAGAATCTCTGGTGGCAGGAATAGTGAAAATTAAAAACATAATAAAATAAAAGAAGCCAAAATTGTTGGAATATGATGATTAACTATCCAAAATTTTTGGACAATTGCCTTTTTCGAAATGATCCCTTGATCACTTCGAAAAAGGTGAATCAAGTCCAAAAATTTTAATTCAAAATATCTTGATGAAAATAAATATTCCAAAAAGCATGTATGTTGTTTATTTAACAACCTATATATTCAGTTTCTTCAGCATCAATGACTTTTTAAACAAAAAACATATTTTTGTTGATTCCGAAAAATTTTAATTCATGCCCTTTTCGAAATGACGGGTTCAAATAGGAAATGTTTTTCGAAAATAAAATCCACAACTAGCATTTAAACCTTCTTCAAAATTATGCTACATATTATTTAATGCTGAAGATAAAATCAACCCCCTCACAAAATGCGGTGTATATAGGATTGATTGTTTGGAATGCAATAGCGAGTACGTAGTTCAGATAGCGCAAAGCATTTCAACTCGTTTTTCAGAAAACTTTTCAGTGTCTTTAGACCCAAAAAAGACACCAGTTAATTTTCTAACCATTGTCTGAAATGTATTCATAAATTCTCCGAAACATATATTCTAAAAATCTTGCATTTTGCAAAAAAGCCGCAAACCATCAGTAAATCTCCTTAGCGAACAAACCGACCTTTTGACAACTTTTTAATCTAAAGCAATTGTCTGCAGATAAGACCCCTACTATATACAGACACCACCCCTCGCCACCAAAACTCTTGGTATAAATTTAATCTCATAAATTTACAATCCACTGGAAAATGATCTTCAACAGTCGAAACTCAAGTCGGATATAGTGTGTAGATTTAAATAGCTTACAAGTTACAAACTACAACTACAAGCTTACAAGTTATATAATATTTTCATAAAAATTAATGGTAAAAATATAATAAATTTTTAAATTCAGAGTAAAGGTAAACAATTTTGAAAAAACAAAAGAAAAAAGGTGGTTCTTATATTGACAAGGTTTTGTTAGCAACTTTGAATTTTAAATAACCTTGTGTCCTGTGGCTGGTTTCTTTATAAATACAAAAGTAATATTTTTATGAAATAAAAAAAGCATATTGCATGAAATTTACAGATGGTCAATGAACTAATTTTATAACTGACTGATTTTAACAGATGGCAAGTCTAACAAAAATTTCAAACGAGTGTACACATTTTTGTTTTTACATTTCATACAAATTGCAATAATTATTATTTATAATAAAAAAATTGTTATAATTATCACTGATTATTTTATATTTCAGGTTCAACGACTATGACAAAAACAACAACTTTAAACCAAATGGGAATATTAAGTATAACCCGCCCAGAGGGATTAATTATAATATAGAATGGCCAGAAGAAAGTTTATGCAATAGTGTATGGATTCAAGAACAGTAATAACAAATTTCTACAATATTAACAACAATACGTATTTTCTTGAATTGTAAAAAGAAGGCATAAGAATATCAGATTATTATGTAGTTCTATCTACTGGCATTAGTGACAACAGCGACACATTTAGTGCCACAGAAGTGGACTGCGACCTAGTAAATAGCTGGCAAATTTCACATGAGATTTGTTTTGGTAGTCCTAAAAAGACTCAATAATATTGTAGAGCTCCGGAAAGGCGGAATATATTTTTATATTCAGGCAGTGTTCCAACTTAATTAAGTTTATATGATTATCTATAACAGGGGTCTCCAAACTACGGCCCGAGGGCCACATCCGGCCCGCGGACAGATTTTGTCCGGCCCGCGGAGAGCTAGCATACTTGAAAACTCCTTTTAGAGAACATATTTTTTATAGCAAATTAAATTTAGTTTACTAAAGTATTCTAATTTTATGTTGAATAATTATTAATATGACATCTACATTGATATGGTCATGGGCTAACTACTCATAACATTGTTGTAGGCTTATTGTTATTGTTTTTGTGATAAGTTGGATAAAGAAACACAGAATTGTAATGAGTAAAGACATGTATAATATGCAGAAAATTTTCAGTATATAATAACTAACAAATTATTGAAATGAATCCAACTAACATTTTATACATTTTAAATAAAAACATAACTTATAACAAGCATAATGACATATGAAATACTAATGAGATTTATGTAATTGAGATTTTCCACTGACAATAGTTTGTAGTTGTGGACTAATTTTACTTGTACCAATTATTAAAAGAGATTTAAGATGCTCATCAGTTAATTTAGATCTGTAAACATTTTTTGTGTATTTCATTTTGGAGAAGGTCTTCTCACACAAATAAGTAGTACCAAAAACAGAAAACAGCCCACGAGCAAATTTATGCAAAATTATCAAATTTTGTCAGTGAAAGACTCTTATAAAATTCCTACAAAGATGAGTTTTGATATTTGTTCTTAATTATATCACGGCACTGTAGATCAATCATTTCCATTTGAAGTTCCGGGGCTAGGGTTTCAATGTCAGTATCAAAAGGATTCTGAAAAATCTTAATTTGATTCGCAATGGCATCAAAGTCCGAGAAACGAGTATCAAAATTTATTTTCAAAGCACTCAAAGTTTCGATTGCAAAATCGATAGGAAACTCAGTCTCAGTGGTGTGGCTGAATATTTCACATGTTTTAAAATGTGAAAAACATTTACTTCGTAGTTGTGATTGAAACAGTATCAATTTCTTCCGGAATGATTTGATATTAGTGTATAAATCAGGAAGATGCTGGTTTTCTCCTTGCAATCTCAAATTCAGTTCGTTCACATGTTTTGTGAAATCAACATAGAATGCTAACTTCCACAGCCATGCGTTGTTTTGTAATTCAGTAAGAGGGCGATGCTTTTCATTCAAAAAAATTTCGATCACTGCTCGAAGTTCAAAAAAGCGGTGAAGGACTTTCCCACAACTAAGCCAACGTACGGCAGTATGATAAGGTACCCTCACGTGGAAGTCACCTTGTCGCGGTGTGAGGGCTTAGTTTCGCAACATACCGGTGGACGTCACGACTGGAACAACTCCGGTCAGGGCGTTCGGCGGAGGGCGAACAACCAAGAACTTCCAAACCCTTAATCCCAAGGTGTCATGTGACCCGTGCCAAAGGGACTGGTTGATGGCCAAGGGCAACCGGCCATCGCTTACGGAGCCCCTCTGATACCTGGGTATCCAGCCTTACCACTATCAAGCGGGGCTCTGATGTGGCGGACCTTTAGTTCCCTTGCGACTCGTGGGATTTATATGAATTCCAAATAATCCATGTGTACGGGACCTAACCAACACAGAGAACAAGGAAGTCTGCCCGGATTCCCGGGAAGACGACCTTAACCTCACACTCGTAGACATGAGCAGTCCAGCCATGTCTACAGAGGCAGAGGTAGATGTTCTTGTAGGGACAGAGGAGGACTTGCCGCCTCCTGTCACAAAACAAGAATGACCAGCAGGCGCAGCAAAATAGCCCAAGTGAATATCCATCATGCCAAAGCAGCTTCAGCTGTGATGGCTAGGATGTTCACCAAGCAGCACCTAGGGCTAGCGCTGCTTCAAGAACCCTGGACGTACGGAGGTAAGATCAGAGGCCTTAGCAACAGGGAATGTAAGTTGGTATGGGACAGCCGTGAGGTCTCCCCTAGAACTTGCAATATGGTAAGAAATGGCATAAATTACATAAATGTCTTTCAGAATTTTTAACGCGGGATTTAGTACCGATTCAGGCCCTCATCAAGATCGAGGGTCTCCACCGCGAAGTAGTAATCGCATTAGCATACTTCCCTGGCGATGGTAACAGCATACCACCCATTGAAGTACAAAAGCTGGTGGAACACTGTATTAGGAGAAGGCTGCCACTTATCCTGGGATGTGACGCGAACGCATACAATGAGATGTGGGGCAGCACGGACACTAATAAGAGGGGTGAGTACCTTTTAGAATACCTCATTAAAGAGAACTTAATTGTGTACAACGTTGGGAACACACCAACATTTGTCACTAAAGTCAGAAATGAGGTACTGGATATTACGGTAGGTGGCGCTAACGTAAGTAAACTAATTAAAAAGTGGAGGGTTTCAAGTGAACCCTCAATGTCAGATCATAGGATCATAGAGATTGAGCTGGAAGGAGCGAGTGAGGAAAACACCCCCATTCGAAACCCCAGACAAACTGTGTAAACACTACACCGTGCTGGAGCAGGCTGTAGGAGAAATAAATGTAGCAATCACCACGGCATTTGAATCCAGCTGCCCTGTAAAAACCGTGAAGGAGCATAAGGACGAAAAATGGTGGAACAAAAATTTGTCTACATTAAGAGCAAAAGTACGTAGGCTTTTCAACAAAGCGAAGCAATACGGAAATTGGCTACAATACTCTGAGGTGCTTACCACCTACAACAAAGAGATCAGAAGGGCAAAAAGGGAAAACTTTAGGACCTTCTGTGAAAACATAGAATCCACGCCGGTGGCAGCTAGACTGCACAAAGCACTAGCGAAGGATAGAGTGGAAATGACAACCACTCTCAAGAAACCGGATAGGACCTTCACGGAGGATGAAGAGCAAAGAGCTCTCCTCCTACTAGAAACCCATTTTCCGGGATGTAGAGGATACAGGGAGACCGAGGGCTTGATGCAACCACGGAAACCAAGTCGGGCCGACTGGAAGAGGGCAACGTCCATCTGTACGGAAAACCGAATCAGATGGGCTATCGGCACTTTCCAGCCTTTTAAGGCCCCAGGTGTGGACGGACTAGTTCCTGCCTTCCTACAAAAGGGAGAGAGAGAACTAATGCCGTATCTTCTAAATATCTTTAGAAGTAGCTTAGCGCTCGGATATATACCGGAGCTATGGAGAAGGGCTAAGATGGTATTTATACCGAAGGTGGGGAAGAAAGACACCACTCAACCGAAGTCATTTAGATACATTAGTCTAACATCTTTTATGTTAAAGACAATGCAGAAGGTGATTGATAATTACCTTAGGACTATAGTGCTGGTAGGTACACCACTACACAGGAGTCAGCATGCTTACAGAGCAGGGAAATCCACAGAAACCGCCCTGTATCAGCTGACAAACGAAATAGAAGCAGCACTAGAGACAAAGGAAGTAGCGATATGTGCTTTCTTGGATATAGAGGGAGCTTTTGACAACACCTCACACGAGGCTGTCTGGGCGGCCCTTGAAAGAAGGAATATCGACAGCACTATCTCAAAGTGGATGGGAGAAATGCTGAGAACTAGAACGGCGGAGACACAAGTGGGAAAAGACACCATTAAGATCTGCACAACTCGAGGGTGCCCACAGGGAGGTGTACTATCACCGCTCATGTGGAGCCTGGTAGTTGATGAACTACTGGTTAGGCTAAACGACCTAGACATCAAATGTCAAGGTTACGCCGATGACATAGTCACAATGGCTAGAGGGAAATTTGAGGGAACGCTCTGTGAAATTGTTCAGAGAGGCCTCAATGTAACTAGTAGATGGTGTCAAACAGTGGGACTGAAACTCAACCCGAGCAAAACCACGGTGATACCATTTACTAGAAGGAGAAAACTAAACTGCCTACATCCCCTACTCATAGATGGGAAGGCAGTAGAATACCAACAGGAGATAAGGTATCTGGGTATCACACTAGATAGCAAACTCCTATGGAATAGACACGCTGAGGCAGTGGTAGGTAAAGCCAAACGCGCCCTAATGGTGTGCAGAAATCTGGCAGGAAAAACGTGGGGTTGTAACCCCACTATCCTGCGATGGATGTACACCATGATAGTGAGACCTGCAATCACTTATGGGGCAGTTGCGTGGGGAAGTAGAATCAAGCTGGCCTCTATGAGGAAACAGCTTGAGAAGATTTAAAGACTGGCGTGTGTCTGCATCACGGGGGCGATGGGGTCGTGTCCAACAGCAGCATTGGAGCTGCTGCTGGATCTGACTCCGCTGCACCTTGTGGTGGAGAGCTGGTGGATCGTAAGATTCAGCAAGGAAGGAATGGGCAGAGGTAAAATAATCGGGAGCAGAGACTGAAACAGCCTCGCTGCCAAGATCTCCTGGCTGGAAGTACCAAAAGACGAAATGGTATGCAAATACCACTTCGAGAAAAACTACACAGCAATGTGTAGTGGTAAAGCCGATTAGAGCGACGAATCCTCAGCATACCACATAGAGCAAAATGCCATCAAGTGGTATACAGATGGTTCGTAGACAAAGGAAGGCACTGGTGCAGGAGTGTTTGGACCTCGTACCAGATACTTCGAATCCATAGGAACATCCCCAAGTATCTTCCAAGCAGATGTACCCGCAATCGAAAGATGTGCACAGTTTAACCTCGACAGGAATTACCGCAAAAAACGAATTGCTATCCTGTCAGATAGCCAAGCAGCCATCAAGGCCATTAGCTCATACACCATCAGATCCAAACTGGTATGGGACTGTGTGGGGAAGCTGAACAAGCTTGGCAGGGATAATAAAGTAACGCTATACTGGGTACCAGGACACACTGGTATAGACGGAAACGAAGAAGCCGATCACCTAGCAAACAAGGGATCCAGTAGCCCCTTTATAGGTCCGGAACCCTTTTGCGGTATGAGCGTGAACACCATCCGCAAAAGTTTAGATAAAGAAATAAGAGGAAAATGGATGAAAACCTGGAAAGAACTTCCAGGGCTAAGGCAATCCAAAGTGATGCTGGGATCTTTTAACCAGAAGAGAACCGGGAGCTTGCCTGAAACTAAGCAGGAACAAGCTCAGAATTCTAACAGGAGCCCTGACGGGACACTGCAGACTTAGAAAACATCTCAAGGCCCTAGGCCTAGAGGAGGATGATGGATACAGATTCTGTGGCTCGGCAGAGGAAACCCCCATACATATGTTCAAAGACTGCGGAGCATTACTCCGCAAGAGACAGATTGATCACCTTGAATCCCACCCTGATCCTGAGATTCCTAAAGGAATCAGGATTAGAGGAGGCGCTCTAAATGGGTAAGTACACCAACACTTGGAGGAGGAGGCTGGGGTACAATAGATCTATAAAGGTCGCAGTACAAGTCATCACCACCATATCTACAATCTACATGATAAGGTAAGTCATTTTCTCCAATCTTCAATAAATTGTCGGAATTGTCGGTGATTCAGCCCAAAAGATCTGATAAAATTAACAGTTGATATGACTGGTTTCAGAACTTCAGACATATCCAAACATTTTCCGCACAAAGACTGTTGATGAATGATACAATGTAAGACTAATGGTTTTGAACCACCGCCATTTTCTACAGCCTTTGACACAAGAGCGACCACTCCTTTATCCTTCCCACTCATGTTTCTGCCTCCATCAGTTGTAATACATTTCAAGTTTTTCCATCGAAGGTTCTTTTGATTAATGGCCATTTCAACTCCTTCAAAAGTATCTGTACCAGTAGTTGTGCCATGAATACTATACATATCAAGAAGTTCTTCATGCACTTCATAGCTTTTATCTACTCGTCGAATATAAATCAACACCTGAGCAGTATCTGACACATTCGTTGACTCATCCAAGGCCAAAGAAAACCACTCAACATGTCCATTTTTGTAGAACAGTTGAGAGGATATATTTTCAGCGATGTTTTCTACCCTTCGAGCCACAGTATTTGCTGAAATACTGACAGTTTTTAATAAATTTACCTTTTCAGGACACATTTCTTCGGCTACTGCAATTATGCATTCTTTGATCATTTCTCCATCGGTGAATGGTTTTCCACGTTTTGCAATTTCAAGAGCCACACGAAAGCTGGCACGAGTTGCAACCTCTTGTTCAGTTTTGAGTTTTGTAAATGAAGATTGCTGCGATTTCAATCCGCGCTTCATAGCTTCGAATTTTTCTGTCCGCAAACCTCCTGTATATTTTGAGTAATTTTGAAAATTATTTGTTTCATAATGACGTTTAATGTTATATTCCTTGAGAACGGCTATGCTTTCATTGCAAATCAAACATAGCGCCTTGTTACTGGACTCAATTACGAAATACTGAATGTTCCACTGATCTTTGAATTTTCTGCATTCACTATCAATTTTTCGCTTCTTTTCCATACTACTAAATCACACACAAAAGCAACAATTCAAATCAAAATACTGTTACAAAGATGTCTTAAACGTTATCTTAAATGTCTTACTACTCGACTTAAATGTCTTTTTTAAACGTTGCGTACTTTTTCGGACTTTTTGTTTCATCAGTGGACTATTTCACTTTTTATCACCGGCAACAATGATAATATGGTTTTGGCCCTCGGAACTTACTGGAGTAATCAGTATGGCCCTAAGGCTGGAAAGTTTGGAGACCCCTGATCTATAATATAGTATGGTGTTACCAATAGTAGGTTATTTTCGATTAAAAATTTCCGCGCGACTTTGTGATCTCGCGCCCCTAAGCACGTGCCTAGTTTGCTTTATGGATAATCCGCCACTGTTTCTTATAGAATATCAGAATACAATGTTTACAAAGAAAAGTAAAAGAAGTATGTTGTCTGATCCACGACCAGAGTTTTGTAAGACTCTCCAAAAGGAATGGGTTGAATCAGAAACAAAGTTATTAACTATTATATTCTTCGTTGGAGTAAACTTGGATCTGCGAATAACTACAAGCCACTGTTTTAATCATAAACTACAAGATGCTAATGTATTTTGACAGATAATTAGACCTTACGCTACAGTGCTACCACTTCATGGATCTTATTACAGAAAACCTTCTTTGGATTCTCCTAATTAGTCACGCATTTTTGGAGCTTCAACAAAGGTTTTAAAAAATTGAATTTTCTGAATTGCATTCTAAATATTGGGTTGAACATGCGAAAATTGCGCAAATCGTCAAAATAAATTTGTTTCGAAATGAAAAACTTCCATGAAGAATTTATGCATTAATCTCTCCGTTTTGAGGAGCAGCCACGAAAGCGCACAATTTTTCAAATAATCGAGGAATTGGCAATTTGTTTGTTGTTTTGAGCAATCCAAGAAACTCAAATTAAAAAAGTTAAGTTAGTGAAATAAAAAATCTGAAAATTTTTGCTATCCACCGCTTTTCTATCAAAAATTCGCAAAGGAAATTTTAATTATATTAATAATTCATTTGCTTTGATGTACGTGTATAGAATTAAAACCTTGTCAAATATTCATGTAGGTTCATGTATTTATTCTTGTCATGTAGGTTTTTTGAATCATTAATGTTAATTCAAAATAGTTTTTTTTTAATTTTACAATAATTAATATTTTATCAAATTACGAATAATAAATTACTAATTAATACTATGATAATAAACAAAAATGAATTATAAAGTAAAATAGCAATAAGACCTCGCTAGCCTTTTGTTACATTTTCATATTGAAATAAGTATTATTGTTACTAAAATTAAATAAATAAAATTACTCAACATCGTTCTAATTTAATGGATGACTTGGTACCAGAACAGTGAGTAATTTTTCAAAAAGAATTCGTGATGATAATTGTAATTATTTACTGATAAACTAATAACGATTCGTTATTATTTTATGATTTTCCCAAATATGAGATAGAAAATGTGTTTAAAAAAAAAAAAACTATTTGCAATAGAGGATTACAAAACATAGTAATGAATAAATCTGAAATGTAACATTTCGTTGCAATGCGCGAAAAGTATAAACAAAACGAAACTTACCGAGCATTCCGACGGGGAATTGGTACGGGGCTTGCAGAGGATTCTCGATGACGCTCTGGGTGACAACCCACACGTAGTTCTCACCGGTAAGTTTCAAATCTCTCGCGGCCTTTAGTATATTGATAGCCTCCTCCCGAGTGCAATATAGAAGCATGACTCTCGCCTCCGAATCCACCAGAGCCGCCAGGTCCCCGTTGTTCGCCACTAATACCGCATTCAGGATTGTGAATTTGAAACGGTCCTGCAAAGACCAAAAATTGCCAAAGCTTGTAAATATTATATACATATTTATACAGTGAAGGCGTTCTCTTCGTGTTGTATCAATTATTTAAAACTGGTTTTTATACTACATTTGACTACATCAAATAGAAACAAGAATTTATAAATTACACAAATCCAAGTGGTTGTGACTGTCTAATATATATGTTTGATTTCGATTAATTCGTCATGTCTGCCTTTAATATTATCTGTTAAGACTTGTCTCAATGTTTTTATTCCAATTCCCTTTTAGTCCTGGTATATATCGTTGATCCAAATTTATTAAAGATAAAAACATATATTGTTTTAAGTTTCAGTGGCTTCTTCATGTAATGAAGAAGCAATTACCTGAAGAAGCCACAGGGTTGGCGAAACATATGTTAATAAATTTAAAATTTAAAACAATCTATGTTTTTATCTATAATATTTTTCACTTTCGATAGTTTGCATTTTGATCGACCATTCCTGCTTTTAACATTTCAATAATCATTTTAACAACTTAACTTACATTCTCCAGGAAAAAGTAAACCTGTCCAACTTAAAAGGGGACTACGACAATGTAACGACTTATCTTCAAAACTCTTCACTATAGAATTGGAAGAGGTTTTTAAGAAAAACGGCTGGAACGACAAAGGTTTTATTAACATCAATGGAATACGACTAACTAATCTAAGATATGTTGACGATATTATCTTGGCACATTTGGCACCAGATTGCAGACCTACAAATAGAATCTAAAAAAAAAGGGCTGAAAATGAACCTTTCAAAAACCCAGATAGTGTACCAAGGATCAGAAGAACAATATAATATAACAATATAATAATAATAGTGGGAGGACAGGAAATCTACAAGGTGGAAGAATACATATTCATCGACGGAAACTAACTATCGACCGAACCACCCGGAAAAAAGAAATAAGAAGTTGAATAAGGCTAGGATGGGTAGCCTTCGCCAAACTATCATTCATCTTGCGAAAGAAAAAAAGTGATGACATATGGCGCAGAGAACTGGACTGGCAGCTTACAAAATATCGACGCAAATGGACTGCGCAAGGAGCAATGAAGAGGTCAATGATGGGGATTACAGAAAGAAACAGATATCGAAACAAAATAATACGAGCAATAAATAAATATCGCCGATATTGGAGAGAAAATTGCAATCCTCAAATGGAGATTTGATTTTTTTAGGTCACGTTGCAAGAAGTGGTAGGATGAGATGGGACAGCCGAGTCATAGAATGGATACCGTATGAACACAAAAGAGGAAGAAGAGGACCACTTGCAAGATGATATGCTGACCTCAAAGCAACAGCCGGACTAGCATAGATTATAATAGCACAGCACAGGGAAAGATGGAAACAATTCGGAAAGGATAGAGAAAAAGATATACCTATTTGCTTTTGTTCGAATCAGTAATATAAAAATGAATTTCATTTTGTGCAAAAATAGAAACATTTTGCAAAAGTTTTTTTTAAATCGCAGATTACGATTTAAAAAAAAATTAAAGGTTAAACTATATTTATTACTCATGCGTCAATTCAATTATTACTAGATAGCAACATAACTTAAGGCCTTTGGAAATATTCGTTTCAAATTATGCTTGGCGCACGCAAATATTCAATAAAAATCGCTAGGTTTAAAAAAAACAATTGAATAACTAAAATAAACACAATCAAAACCTCAATATTAACGTGACGCGAAAGTGACATAATAGTATATTGTGCAACTAGGACGGTAAATTGTCAATTGCCCACGAGAGCGAAATTGTGA
This sequence comes from Phosphuga atrata, assembly GCA_944588485.1. Lineage (NCBI taxonomy): Eukaryota > Metazoa > Arthropoda > Insecta > Coleoptera > Silphidae > Phosphuga > Phosphuga atrata. Next base: position 27,886,347 of record OX155896.1, on the reverse strand, counting down.
GCACAAACGATGTGAGTGCGCTCATTTGCTCGAGAAAGCAATACCAGACGAGTTGCAGATAATATTTTTTATTACTCATGCAAGGGGACGTATCTTAGAAGTTTGGGGTCCTGGGGCCATAAAAAATAGAATCAAAAATGAAGAAATTGATTTTTCAATTGTCTCAGAAACACAATCCACACCAATTCGTCATAAGAACTCTCATCAGTCTCCGGTATCACCATAGAATTTACACTAATTTTAAAACGTTTTCTTAAATTTTTATTTTGTCACTTTCACGTCACTTTTTGAAAATCGAGGTTTTGATTGTGTTTATTTTCTTTATTTAATTGTTTTTTTTTAAATGTTACTTAGCGATTTTTATAGAGTATTTGCGTGCGCCAAGCATAATTTGCGCATGAATATTTCCAATGCGCTTAAGTTATGTGGTAATAATTGAATTACAACAGCCATTTATTGCACTAAAAGACGGTCGCGAAAATAGTACTTATCCCACATGAGTAATAAATATATTTTTTTAATGACCCCTGGACTCCGATACGTCGGTAGATTTTGCATTTATGTAACACACGGGTGTGAACTTTAGAAAGTAAAATGGCGCATGCGTAGTAAATTTTAGAGCAGTGGCAATAAAAAGTTTTTAAAAGATGAATTGTTGTCTCTTACAAGAAGATGCACATGCGCACTAAACTGGTGAGAATTTATACAAATTTAAAATGGATTTTAATTCATTCCATTTTGGAAACATTTATAATATTTTTATATTTTATAATATAGGTTATATATATATATATATATATATATATATATATATATATATATATATATATATACATATTAAAGCAACAGTCCTTGCCACTGTATCTTATCTTGAATCGAGAGGTCGCGCTGCCGCGCGTATGTACTCTTCATTTGACTAAGGTGCACATTACAGATTTTTTTAAACTTAGTGTTGCGGGCTTCTTATCTGGTGTAACTGTTGTTAATCGTCTTTGGCACTGTTTAACAAAAATCGGAAAAATGTAGCTTCTATGTTGCTTGGTTCTATAAATATTCATGTTTTTGTTCTCCTAAAAATTGACACTTTGTGTCAAATTGACATTTAACAAAACAGATGGTGAATGCGCGCGCAACTGGCTCGACGTTGCTTATTTTTTTTAATAATTGTTTAATTTATGCCTTGAATAAGGCATAAATTAAACATTAATAATTATAGGTTGAATGCATTAACATCATTAATTATAAGTTTAAAATACTACTAATTATTTAATGTATGCATTTTCAGCCTTGAAAATGAAATGGAGCACCAGCAATACCATTGCAATTCTTAATGGTATACACTGTGACTTGTAATAATAAAGTACTGGTGCTTCGCGGTATTGGGTGCAACCCAATCTAACCTAGGCCACATTATCCTATTTTGGATCCAGAGTTTGCGCTGTCACTATGTGGTCTTGATTTATCTGCCGCTTCGAGGTGTACAACCAATTATAACCTGGGTTAAACCAACGGTCCTGGCCACATTATCCTGTTTTGGATCGAGAGTTCACGCTGCCCCGCGTTTGTGATCTTGATTTATATGCCGCTTCGCGGTGTGCAACCTAATCTAACCCGGGTTAAACAAACGGTCCTTGCCACATTATCCTGTTTTGGATCGAGAGTTCACGCTGCCCCGCGTTTGTGATCTTGATTTATATGCCGTTTCGCGGTGTGCAACATAATCTAACCCGGGTTAAACCAACGGTCCTTGCCACATTATCTTATTTCTTTAGAGATCAATTAAGAAAAGTAAAAGTGGCAATGTCGAGATGATCGTGACCAGAAATTTAGCAGCCGTTGCGTTGAATATGTCAATTTTTAGGACAACAAAAAAAAACGAATATTTATAGAACCAGGCAACATAGAAGTTTCATTTTTGCTTTCCGATGTAAGTTAAACAGTGCTAAAGACGATTAACAACAGTTACACCAGGTAAAAAGTTTCTGCAACTTACCCTTTGATATATCCACCGCTTCGCGGCATATCACCCAATCTAACCTAGATTAAAGCAACAGTCCTTGTCACTATATCTTATCTTGGATCGAGAGGTCGCGCTGACATTTTATACCCATTGACATTGACAGTTTGACCCATTGACATTGACGTCTCTTAAAAGTTTCAAATTGTTTTTAACAACTGGTCTGTTTACGTATTCACTGTCAAATTTTTTTGACACTCGCGCTGTAGTCTGAGTGTGACCTAAAAGCAAAATCAACTGATACGCCCCCTTGCATGAGTAATGAAATAGTATATTGCACAACAAGTGCGGTAAGTTGGCAATTGCTCACGAGAGCGAAATTTGGCTAATATTTTTTATTACTCATGCATTAAAAGAATTATCTTGGCGCAGGTATTTTAGTACGAGAAATGCATCACCGGAGACAATTGAAAAAGCAAATTCTAATTTTTGATTTTATTTTTTTTTATGACACCTGGATTCCAAACTTTTAACATACATCCCCTCACTTGAGTAATGAAAAAATTGCTTGCAACACATGCGATATTGTCAATTGCCTTCTCGAGCGAATGTATGCACTCACTTCGTCCGCGCGCTCAATTTAGTCAAGCACTGCCGAGTGAAGTAAAAACTTTTGAAAAAAAATACAGTCTTAAAACTGGTTTTGAGCATTTATCAATATGTAAATTAATCAAATTTGGTACATAGTTTGTTAATTGGTTTATGTAATTCTGGATCATAACTCACTTGTGATGGAGAATGACTGTTAATGTCATCAACATAATATGAATTTGAATCCGGAATGTTTGGTTGATTCTGTGTTGATAGGTCAGCAAAATGAATTGGTAGGATAAATGGTACATTTCTTGTTGATGGGCCTGCAATTTGTGAGTTATGGAAATTTTTAGAAACTTTTAGAAACATGCCTTATAACTGTTTTTGAGATTTATCTGTATGTAAATCAATCAAATTAGTAGTAGCTCTTTTATTTTCTCTGTACCGCTGACTGTTTTGTTTGCAATATTCTTCAAGACGTTTATTTTTTTCCTATTCGTCAGCTGTGATTGTTCGATGTTTAGAATTTTTTTTTGAGTTTCCTTCCTTTGGAGAGCACAATGAGTACATTTGATTGCCTATAACTTTGATGGGTTTTATTCGTGATTTATCATGAATTCTTCGATACAACCCAGTAATCTGAACATTCCAATAATCCGGCACTAGTACATCTACTAGTACATCCGGCAAAAGTACTTACTCTTGTACTGCACACAGATTCTATGGGTTGATATTTCTTTAGAAACGCTGCGTTCTGTCAACACTGCCAAAAACTTTGACTATTAAGTTTGACGCACTGAAATATATACTAACTGGAACGAGCGCTGGCCTCTTGACTCGTGCGGACCGAGAGACAGGTCCAATGGACCTCCCTTCATCCTTGTCTAGCCAACAGTGTAGTCGAGAGTGGGGAGGATGTGATACAGTCAGAGCGAAAAGCTAGTTGTATTGAGTTGTATCAAGAAAGAGAGTGAGATCGTTCAATCGGCTAGCATATTATAAACCGAAGTTTATATGTTGCAATGAATGTTGTTTTCAATTTCTTTTTAAAACAAAGACAATGGTAAAATACTGTTGTATTTGCGACGTCGGACACAGACAGATCATTTTTTTGGTACTAGACGAATACAGAGCGATACAAGAGACACCTTGTGATGCTCTCTCTTGGCCCGCACAAGCCAAGAGGCAGCGCTCGTTCCTTTTAGTATATATTTCAGTGGTTTGACGTTCAGATCCAACTTAAATATATGCGTATAGATGTGTTCTTTTGAACACATCTTTGAGTAATAGAAATTTTGTATATAACGCAGCTATTGATGACGATGACGGAAATCTATGAGTTTACCCTCTACCAAAAACTCGTTCAGCGCGGCTAAAGAAGTTTTCACTTCAAAAAATAGAATCAAAACTGGCTTTTTCAATAGTCTCCGGTGGTGTGGATTCGATATGAGAACTTTCAACAGTCTTCATTTACCATTTACACTCATTATAAAACGTTTTCTTTAATATATATTTTGAAGTTAAAAAAAAAATTCTGTATTTTTTTTAATATTGAGGTTTTGATTGTGTTTATTTTATTTATTCAATTATTTTTCTTAATGTTACTTAGCGATTTTTTTCGAATTTTTGCGTATTGAATTTCTGCCATGCCTATCAAATACCTGTCAAATATTTTCTTTCTAATCATCTATGCCTAGTTTTGTCTCTTTTGCCTAGTTTTGAATATATAATATTGCATTTTAAATCTTGTTCTTGCTGAATTTAATTCTATCTGATTATCATCTGTTGAATTAAATTGAATATTATATCTTCTCTGAAAAGCGTGGCCTGTTTGTGTTATTAATCAACTAGATAAACTAGTTTTAAACTTTTTGTTTTTTATCGTCGACATAAAAGTTTTATTGAGCGTAATACATTACAAATTGATTTCAACGAGTGTATGCTGTACACTCGGAGAAATAATTTTTTGCATTTTTAAACTTTTAAGGGGTAAAATAAAATTCGCTGTTCAGAGGGTAAATATTTGCGAAGCGGCGTTTGAATTCTTTAAACGCGCATTTCACAAAATATCTTTTTCTGTACGGCAATTGATCTCATTTAAAAACTATTCGTCTGATTACGAATTCATGATACCATACACTGTTCATGAACCCAAATGTTTTTAACTGAAAAGACATGTATTTGGTGGAAAAATTGTGAAATACAAACGTCAAAATATGTATTGTTATTTTCAAATGCATTCCATATTCAAAGTTTTTTACTTATTTTATTATTTCCAGCCAAGTAACTAATTGAGCGAGGAACGAGAGTGTGGTCAGGTTACTCGCCTCGCCTTGTGCTTCCTCGCCTCGCCTTGGCAAACTTCGCTTCATGAAGCGGTTTTTCGTGCCCGAGTCAAAGGGACACAAGGTGCGAGTACTGAGGTCCTCGCGAAGTAAGGCGAGAGTGTGGATGCCTACTCCGTGTAGTTCCTCGCCTCGAACAACTTCGGCGAGGATCGTCGCCGAAGTTACTCCGCGAGAGTCTGGAGCGGGCATTATGCTGACCTCAGGAATTAGTTTGAAGTTGTAAGTTATAAGACCAGAGAGAAAATGGTAAAAATTAGACTAGATTATATAACGTTAAATATTAATATAAGCTTCACTAGTCGAACATTGTCGGAGTAAAATATTTGTTCTGTATTTTATCATAGCACTTGATTCACATAAAAACTTCCTGTGTTTATGGATCCTAGATCTTACAGCGGCCGCTTTATTCCAGACCGGGACGACCGTCGTCATTATGATTTTATTTCCGGCTGCAATAAAAAAACAATCACCGTAAAAAAGCTTCATCAATATATTGGCCAATATCGATTTATACAAAGAGTTCATAACTTTGGGATATCTTCTTTTATTGTGCAAATAATGCACTCTATATAGGGAACAATGGACAAACACGGCTACGTTAGAGACCTGGAACGTAAAAATATGTAATAAAGTGCCCATTTTTTTTAGTCTTATATATTTTTGCAGAATCTTATCTTCCTTTACATCGTTCTGGTTTTACGACTTCTATCTAATCACAACTATGTCTTGCCATAAATATTATAAGAACCAGTAAAATTATGTCTTAATTCGACTACTTCGTTTCAACAAATCTGGTATATTAAATGTCCAAAGACAAAATGTGTATCAGTTTCTATTTAAAAATCTTTAGTATATCGTTTGACATATATGAATTTAGTTTTCTATGTAGCCCTCCATATATCTTAATCTAGTACTAAATATAAGTTTATTTCTTATTCATTTATAAATTTGTGTCTAACAAGTCATGATTTCTACGAAACATGCGATACCTGTATATGTAATATTTATGTTAGTTTTAACCCTGCACTCGTGTTTATATTTGTAGAAGGTTGCCGTCAACTCGGAATTTTTTTTTTTAGTTTTGCAATATAAGGTTTTTAATATGCGAACGTAGGACACCTAAGGTATGTTATATCATAGATATTATACAAAAAAACCTTATCAGTGGAAAAATAAATAAAACATCTAATGCAGGCACATATTTAATTATTGCTTAACTAAATAATTAAGTTATCCAAACAAAATTAACATAAAAACGTGAAAATTATACAAAATATCAAAATTTGCATTTGGGGGTGGAATATTTTACCGGCGCAACCACCATAGCACATCCTCTATTATCTTGTCCAGAAACACATATTGATATTGCTAAACACTCAAATTACAAATTGAAACAAAATTTATATTTTATATTTTGTATTCTTCTGAAGTGTGGTAGCGTTCAAAGCAGTCACCAATATGAAGACCCGGCTTGGAATTGCATGTGTTGCAAATATATGCAGTCTCGCGTCGTCCACCTTGCACTTTTCTGTTAGAGCACACCAAACAATCTTTTTTTTGCCGTTATTTTTCGTTAAAATATGTAACTTTCCATTAAGTCTTTCTTCTTTATCCGTGGTGGATAGTCTACCACTACATAGAGTAGTAGTAAGTAGTAGTCTACCACCAATTTTTGTACCTTTTCGATAATTTCCCATGAGTTCATCAACTATTTCTCGGACAACTTTTTGATGCGTAATCGGGCGCTTGTTTTGGCGGCGTTGCGACATTTTGTATAATAAATAACTATTTACGCTGGCTGCTTCAAGGTCCCAAAAAAATAAATTTCTCCACCATTTGAGGGGTTATCTTAAAAAACAGTTGGAAGCTGAGTAGGAATCGGCCCCGTCTACGCATCCCATATATTTATTGTAATTAACAATTATAGTTGGCTTGTGAATTTCTTGCATATTGCCTCCACGTACTCTTCTATTTATAGGCTGAGTTCCAGAAATGTCCCAGGTACTCAGTGCAGTCACCACTCTTTTACCTTTCCACGCCAACAGCAGTATATTTTCTGATCGACATGCAAATGTTTGATTGTCTCAAACGTGGGTTTATTTATGGTATCGGGGATAAATTTTCTGTCGGACTGAATTGTGCCCGTCAAGTGGATATTCATTTTTAGCAACACTTTTGCTAAAGGCAAGCTTGTATAATACCTGTCCGTATAGATATGGTATCCCCTACTGCCTCAATTGTTATCTAATAATTGTTGAGCCAATTGTAGAACAATTCTCGTGCTTACTGGAAGATCGGGTTGTATTAGATCTTCTGAGCTTAAGCTTCCATAATATGGCAAAATAGATAATATGTAGCCAGTATTTGCATCTGCAAGTACGTATATTCTTTTTCCCCATTTTGTCGGCTTGTTAGGATTGTACGTCAGAAAACTTATTTTTCCCTTGAATCCGATCACAGATTTGTCCACTGATAGTTCCCGCGTTGGAACAAAATGTTCTTTAAATTTGACATCCAAAAAAAATCAAATAATAGCTCACCTTCTGAGTGCGGCCTCTCAAACTTTGATCATTTGGGTCTGTCTCGCGAAGATGCAACATCCAAAATATTTGCATAAATCTTTCTCTTCGAAAAATACTCCCGAAAAAAGGAATTATCGCATTGAAATTTTGCGACCAATATTCTTGTAAACTTCTTCCTGTAAACATCAACCCATGCATGCCACGTAGATTGCTTGGCTAATCTTTTTTGGCCAATTTTATGTCTTGCGTATTTATTGGTTTCCCGAATAATTGAGGCAATCAGCTCGGTTGTCAAGAAAAGTCTGCAGGCTTTGAATAATCATCCGGAATTTGGAGCCCTTCAGCTTTTTCGCCGGCACTAAAATCTATCCTCTGAGGTGCATTGTCCATAAGCGTCACATCTTCCCAGGGACCATAAACGTCTCTTGTTTCCGGCACAACTTCATGTTCGCCTTCACTGTCGCTGGAGCTGCTTGACGTAACTTGTAAAGGCACTACCCTCCTCTTACTGATTATTATATCGCAGTCACTACTGTCAGAACCAACTTCAGCTTCTTCCACCTCATTATTTTCTGTATCACTATTGTCTTTGTCAAAAGAATCAATATAAAACTCGTCGTCACTTCTCACTAATTCATCTAGAACTTCACCTTGGCGTCGTTTCGGCATTTTGAGTTTTATATAAATTTGTAAAACACAAACGTTAATCACACGGCGATTACCTGAAAACTGATGAGAATTGCAACCCAAAGAAGAGAATGTATACCCCATGAAGAAGAGATAATATAAATAATATAATCTGTGTTAAGACCCAACAATTATTTTGGTCTAAGAATCATACTAATTGCATTTTTATGACTGTTAATGGTTTTGGGTGCGTTTTGTATCGGTTTTATGATCACTACGTGTCTGAGATCTGTTTTCGAACATTAGTTTAATAATGTAAATTTAGGAATTGTAAATAAGTATTTTAGATAAAAGATGTAAAAGCTGTTTAACTATATTAACCAGACTCTGGGTTGAAAAAAAATGTTGTCGAGCGTGGCGACTGTAAGACGACAAACGAGTGCAACGGTAAAATACACCATGCCGTCTATACCGCAACATACGAGTGCAAAGGATTAAAAGCTACCCGTTATTAAACATCTGTCTAATACTCTGTCATTAGTGACGCGCTCGCGTTGAGCAATGACTAGAAACTAGAGCATGGATGAACAGAGTAACGCACTCGCACAAAAATGAAGCGCTATCGCGCTGCATGGCACAATCTGACACAGATTTTTAAAAATGGTTAAACTGCTTTTCTATGACCCAATCTAAACAAACTTGATAATATGGAACGTACAATATAAGATTTTATGTTACTTTATAGTCAGACTAAATCTACTGCCTAGGCACCTGTTTATATAATTCATAAAATAGAATTCATTTTTCATTTTCTAGATAGTCTAAACTATATTTAAGTATTGTCTAGTATAAACTAGTTCTAAGTGTATAATTATTATATAAATCAAATTATAATAATTAATATAAAAACGAAACAATATATAGTTCCTCGACTTGATATAGAGTACATTTTGTATCATACATAGTTTGAACTAGATCTAAGCATCTACTTAATATATTCTTATAACAATAGTACACTAGATTTAAATTTATATCCTCATTGGATTTTGTTTTTCAACTGTCTTGATCAAGAATAAAATTAATTTTCTACGCATGAATTATATCTAAGTATTATATATAAGAGAAATAGACTTAATATTATAACCACAAGATTGCTTCTAGACTACATCTTAATCTAAAATAGATTTAGTTTTATACATAATCTAAACCGGATTAAATCTCCATCTGGAACAGATTAAGTTTTCTACATAGTCTAAACGAGATCTAAGTAAATATTTATTCTTAAGATATTCTCACAAAAATATTAGAACCGGATTTATTATGATTATCGCACTAGCTCTTGTCTCTAGACAATATCTTAATCTAAAATAGACTTAGTTTCCTACATAATCTAAACTAGGTCTAAATATCTACATGTTCTTAAATTATTCTTACGACAATATTCAAACTTTAGTATTAAATCTACTCTAGATCTTGTTTCTAGAGTTAGTGTCTACATAGTCTAAAGTAGATATCAGTATCTAATTCTTCTTACGAGTTTCTAAAGACAATTTAATGATACATTCACACTATATTTTCTTCTTGTTTTGTCTGTCTAGTCTTCTCTGTCTAGACTTTTCTGTAAAGTCCATCTAGTTTTGTCTGTCTAGTCTGTCGGGCCTGTCTGGTCTGTCTGGTCAGTTTGGTCTGTCTGGTCTATCTGGTCTGTCTGGTCTGTCTGGTCTGTCTGGTCTGTCTGGTCTGTCTGGTCTGTCTGGTCTGTCTGGTCTGAATGGTCTGTCTGGTCTGTCTGGCCTGTCTGGTCTGTCTGGTCTGTCTGGTCTGTCTGGTCTGTCTGGTCTGTCTGGTCTGTCTGGTCTATCTGGTCTGTCTGGTCTGTCTGGTCTGTCTGGTCTGTCTGGTCTGTCTGGTCTGTCTGGTCTGTCTGGTATGTCTGGTCTGTCTGGTCTGTCTGGTCTGTCTGGTCTGTCTGGTCTGTCTGGTCTGTCTGGTCTGTCTGGTCTGTCTGGTCTGTCTGGTCTGTCTGGTCTGTCTGGTCTGTCTGGTCTGTCTGGTCTGTCTGGTCTGTCTGGTCTGTCTGGTCTGTCTGGTCTGTCTGGTCTGTCTGGTCTGTCTGGTCTGTCTGGTCTGTCTGGTCTGTCTGGTCTGTCTGGTCTATCTGGTCTGTCTGGTCTGTCTGGTCTGTCTGGTCTGTCTGGTCTGTCTGGTCTGTCTGGTCTGTCTGGTGTGTCTGGTCTGTCTGGTGTGTCTGGTCTGTCTGGTCTGTCTGGTCTGTCTGGTCTGTCTGGTCTGTCTGGTCTGTCTGGTCTGTCTGGTCTGTCTGGTCTGTCTGGTCTGTCTGGTCTGTCTGGTCTGTCTGGTCTGTCTGGTCTGTCTGGTCTGTCTGGTCTGTCTGGTCTGTCTGGTCTGTCTGGTCTGTCTGGTCTGTCTGGTCTGTCTGGTCTGTCTGGTCTGTCTGGTCTGTCTGGTCTGTCTGGTCTGTCTGGTCTGTCTGGTCTGTCTGGTCTGTCTGGTCTAACTGGTCTGTCTGGTCTGTCTGGTCTGTCTGGTCTGTCTGGTCTGTCTGGTCTGTCTGGTCTGTCTGGTCTGTCTGGTCTGTCTGGTCTGTCTGGTCTGTCTGGTCTGTCTGGTCTGTCTGGTCTGTCTGGTCTGTCTGGTCTGTCTGGTCTGTCTGGTCTGTCTGGTCTGTCTGGTCTGTCTGGTCTGTCTGGTCTGTCTGGTCTGTCTGGTCTGTCTGGTCTGTCTGGTCTGTCTGGTCTGTCTGGTCTGTCTGGTCTGTCTGGTCTGTCTGGTCTGTCTGGTCTGTCTGGTCTGTCTGGTCTGTCTGATCTGTCTGGTCTGTCTGGTCTGTCTGGTCTGTCTGGTCTGTCTGGTCTGTCTGGTCTGTCTGGTCTGTCTGGTCTGTCTGGTCTGTCTGGTCTGTCTGGTCTGTCTGGTCTGTCTGGTCTGTCTGGTCTGTCTGGTCTGTCTGGTCTGTCTGGTCTGTCTGGTCTGTCTGGTCTGTCTGGTCTGTCTGGTCTGTCTGGTCTGTCTGGTCTGTCTGGTCCGTCTGGTCTGTCTGGTCTGTCTGGTCTGTCTGGTCAGTCTGGTCTGTCTGGTCTGTCTGGTCTGTCTGGTCTGTCTGGTCTGTCTGGTCTGTCTGGTCTGTCTGGTCTGTCTGGTCTGTCTGGTCTGTCTGGTCTGTCTGGTCTGTCTGGTCTGTCTGGTCTGTCTGGTCTATCTGGTCTGTCTGGTATGATAGGTCTGTCTAGTCTGTCTGGTCTGCGGGTGGCGGGTAGGTACTACCTGCAGTCCCTGCAGGGATAGACCTATTTCAGGGATGCGACCCTGCCCACGCGAGCCTTGGTTTCTCTCCCACTCACAAATTTCGGGAGGTAACCATGTCCTAACCTAATCCTACCAAAAACTGAAATTTATCTGGTCTGTCTGGTCTGTCTGGTCTGTCTGGTCTGTCTGGTCTGTCTGGTCTGTCTGGTCTGTCTGGTCTGTCTGGTCTGTCTGGTCTGTCTGGTCTGTCTGGTCTGTCTGGTCTGTCTGGTCTGTCTGGTCTGTCTGGTCTGTCTGGTCTGTCTGGTCTGTCTGGTCTGTCTGGTCTGTCTGGTCTGTCTGGTCTGTCTGGTCTGTCTATCCAGGGGAAAATCCTCTTCACCAAAAAAAGTTCCCTAGACCCAGTGGCGCGAGTCTAGGCGTGTCAGCCATAAAAGATGAAATGTCGGTTGTTAAAAATATAGTATCCCAGGTGGGTTGGGCCAATTGTCCGAAATCCCACCCCGATTTAAACTCGGGCCGCTCCAAGGATTCTGGGGGGAGCAAACAGACGATTCGCTTATCCTTCGGCACGGTAAAGGCTAGAAGCAATTCTATCAGTACCTGTTTCGAGGCTTTGGAGAAAAGGAAGGTGGCAGACACCTTAATGGAAAAGGAAGAAAAGACCTCAACATACAACAGGAAACAAAGCTCAAGTGGATTTGTGTTAGAAGAGGCAATTGCAATGATAACCAAGTTAGGACTGGAACTCGAGGAGAATATCGAACAGAACACCAAACATGAGATCAAAGAAATCACAAAGAGACTTTCTAGACAGATAAGCTGCCTGAGTTCCCCTGTCATCCAAAATTGGATAAAAGAAAATAAGTACGATAGGTTGGAAAAAATGACTTTCGACGTGGATATACAGACCGACCCATACAAGGGCAACGACGTCGGAACCCAAACAATAGAAGAAAATGACCTCTTGGAGTTTGAGCCCTGCAAATGCTACGAGCATTATCGATTGCTCGAAAATCATAGATGGACGGACGAAACTTACAAAAATACAAAAGTTCTGAGTGGAAATCCCATAGTAAACACAAGGAACAACATTGATAAAGTAATGACAGCCTGGGTTAATAGCAACGACATGAACATGAATAGAGGGATCCAGAAGGCTTTTAAGGATATATATCCTAAACTTACGGATATTTATGAGGATTTCGGCATGCTGGAACGCGAAAGCAAAATTAAGACACGAAAAACAGAACAAACAGCGAGACAATAGATATTTAAAATAACACCTGAACTGACGGAGAAGAAAATCTTCTCGCTACTGCTGCAACTCAAAATGGAAACTGAAGGCGACAAATGTATTATTACCCACCAGCCGGAAGGTTTTGACACGGAAACCTTCAGAAAACTGGCAGAGGCTGTTTTCCACAAGTCTACAACCAATATAGAAATCTACACAAGTGGTAATAAAACAAGAAGAAGTGAGATTAAGCAAGAACGTAGAACTTACGCCATTGTTGTGGAAAACAAGGACAGAAGCTACCAGGACAATCTACAGACAGTAAAATCGGCACTGGAAGGAAAAGACGAAAACGACAGCATTCTAGGTATAAGAAGTACGAAGAAAGGCAAGGTTCTTATTACAATGGAAAATAATAAAAGGCGCTGGACAAACTACATCATATATTACAGAACCAAGGCGCAAACGATGGAACCAAAGTCTGGAGTCTGGAGGAAAGGCGTCTCTGCATATAAAAGGCATCGACGCTCTTACTGACAGAGACGAAGTTTGAAGAGGGCATCCGAGAAAACATCCAAGAATCGGACAAGAAGGTATATACGCTCAGCGAACTGAGACCAGCAGCGGGACACACTAGATCAGCAACGCTCACCATAAATAAGACGGACGCTGAAAAAATTCTTCTGAAAAAATACATTAAAGTAGGTCTAGTCCGGTGCCGGGTGGAAAAATGGATACAGATGACCAGATGTATTAGTGCTGGAGTTATGAACACAGCCAAAATGACTGTAATGGCCCTGAAAGGACCAAAACATGTTTTAACTGTGGAGAAGAGGGCCATACGAAAAAGGATTGCAAAGGAAATGCAAGATGCCCCATATGCCAAGAGGAGGGGCACCGTGCAGGAACCGGAAAATGCCCAGCATTCAGAAAGTCGCTGGCAAAGGCGAGGAGGAGGGAACACTCTATCGCAAATGGATAATCACGCAATACTTCAAACAAACATTGGCAGGCGAAAAAGAGCGATGGACCTTGTAAGGCAGAAATGTTCTGAAGACAATTTCGACATCGCCCTGGTCTCAGAACCCAACCAACATATGGTAAATGGAAACCCAAGATGGATAGCCGACTCCAATATTGACGTAGCCATATATATATATATATATATATATATATATATATATATATATATATATATATATATATATATATATATATAGCACAGAATAGGACAAAAATCTATAAGACGGGATACGGAGACGGATTTGTATGGATTGAATGCCAGAACATTGTATTCTATGCATGTTACATTTCACCCGCGCTAAATCTAGAAAACTTCGAACAATACCTGACAGCCTTAGACAGAGACAATAGACAACACCAAAAAGCCATCCTAGTTGGTGGAGATTTCAACGCGAAGGCGCACAGCTGGGGCTCCCCGGTAGAGGATAGAAAAGGAAATGTATTATCAGAATGGATCAGTGGGAAGGACTATGTAATCCTAAACACCGGCGACACATCGACATTCAACGGAAGCAGAGGAACCTCCTATATTGATGTAACAATATGCACCAATAACCTGAAAAAACACATCAAGAACTGGGCAGTGAGCGATGAAGAAAACCTTAGCCACCATCGAAATATACATATAGTAATTAGGAAAAATAAAACAGACCAAAAGAAATGTATCACTAGGAAAGGCTGGATATTCAAAAGGGAAAAAGCAGATCAACTAGTCTCCATGATAAAACTGCTGACACAACAACCGAACTATAGGCACACGGTCAAAGATTTAACAAAAAACATTGAGGAGCATGCAATAAGATCCTAAAAAAGAAAAAACAGAAACACACAAGGAAAGCGGCACACTGGTGGAATACAGAAATCGCCGACCAAAGAACCAAATGCTGTAAGGCGAATAGAGCACTCACTAGGGAAAATAGGAAATCAAACTCAACACACAACACAATAGAGTATTTGAAAGAGAATTACAGGGAAGAGCGAAGAACTCTTAAAAAGCTGATAAAAGTAGCAAAAAAGAAAGCATGGATCGCACTATGCCAGGAAATAGACAATGACAAATGGGGGATGGGCTACAAAATTGTCACGGGGAAAATAGGAATCCAAAGAACAATAACCCTAACAGATGATGAGCAGCTAGCAATAGCAAGAAGTCTCTTTTCGAACCACCCAAGAAGGATATGGCCTACACTTTCAATTGCACCCGAAAAAATCCCGGATGTAACAATAAAGTAAATAAAAGAAGCTGGAAGGAGACTACGAGCTGGAAAAGCGGCGGGACCGGATGGAATACCACCAGAAGTAATTAAAAGCATCACCGAGATAAACCCAGAACTATTCCAGACGACGATAGAAAAACTAATTAAAACAGGGATGTTCCCAGGAGAATGGAAAGAGATGAAGCTTACCTTAATCGAAAAACCTAACGCAGTAGGGGAAAATAAGAAATATAGACCAATTTGCTTACTAAATACGGCGGCAAAGCTATATGAACAAATATTGAACAAGAGGCTAGGCTAGACGAGATCGAAGAAAACGGGGGCCTCGCACCGACCCAATTTGGTTTTTGGAGAGGGCGTTCCACCATAGACGCGGTGAAACTAGTACAGGATCTGGTCAAGGAAAAGAGAAAAAAACCGAATAAAAAATACGTCACCCTGGTAACACTAGACGTACAAAATGCTTTTAACTCGGCCTCCTGGCCGAACATCATCAGAACGCTACAAGAATGGCAGATATCACCCTACCCGGTGAAAGTGATATGTAGCTATTTTGGTAACCGGAGAATACTTGTAGGTGAACAGCATAGCCTGGAAATGACATGCGGGGTTCCACAGGGTTCAGTAATGGGCCCCACACTCTGAAACCTGTTCTACGATGATATACTTAGAGGACTAATGCCATACGAAGCCACACTGATAGGTTACGCAGATGACCTGGCACTTGTGGTGAGTGGAGACAACAAAGCAAATATGGAAAGAGATACAGAGCTAGCTATAAAAAAGTTACAAAGTTGGATGGAAGGTATGGAACTACAACTAGCACCGCAGAAGACAGAAGCCGTAATACTATCCGACAAGAAAAAACTGAAGACCATCTCCATAAAAGTAGGCGAGACAACGATAAGCAACAAACCCACGCTACAATATCTAGGTGTCACCTTTGGACATAACATGAATATGGGAGCCCACATCACAAGAGTAACGGAGAAGGCAATTAGAACCATAACCGCACTGGCACGAATAATGCCAAACACAAGAGGTGCAAGACAGGGATCTAGGAAAGTGATATACAGCGTGGTAAACTCTATACTCCTCCTAAAAATCTAAAACGAAATATAGAAGAATCCTAGAAAAGACCCAACGAAAGGCAGCCCTTAAGATTGCGTGTGCCTATAGGACGGTAGCCACAAAAGCCATACAGGTGATTGCAGGCACGGCACCAATCCATCTGCTGGTACTAGAGCGTACCTACGATAAAACAGGAAACAAAAAAGAAGAAAAAATAAAGACTAAGGAGGCTACTCTAAATAAGTGGGAAGAAGAATGGTCGCAGGATAGTATTACCGCTAAGTGGACGAAGGAACAAATTCCTGAACTAAAGCCATGGATTCAAAGAGAACACGGAGAAGTGGGATACCACCTTACCCAGTTCCTTAGCGGACATGGCTGTTTTAATAGCTACCTATTCAGATACAAATTAGTCCCAAGCGAAGGGTGCAGATACTGCGGTCAACGAGATACGCCGGAGAACACGGTGGTGTTATAGGTGGCAGACTATAAGAGAAGAAGCCGTAGACAAAATAGGAGAACTACTCACAAAGAACAACATAATAAAGATAATGTTAGAAAACGAGGATAAATGGGATGCCGTAAAAGGAGCAATCAAGGAAATAATCCGAAAGAAGAAGGAGGAAGAAAGGCAAATGAAGAATGAAAGATGATGAAAGAATTTGTGGATCTCAGCGTAGTTATGCTTCAAGGCAATTCCACTGATTTCCATGTAACCGAGGAGGGGTTTTTAGTGGGTAAACCTATCGCGACCATCTGGATAGGGAGTCCCACACTCTCCAGGGAAACCTCGAGGTCGTACGTAAAGTATTTCCCCCTCCTCCCAAAAAAAAAAGTCTGTCTGGTCTGTCTGGTCTGCCTGGTATATCTGGTCTGTCTGGTCTGCCTGGTCTGTCCTGTCTGTCTGGTCTGCCTGGTGTGCCTGGTCTGCCTGGTCTGTCTGGTCTGTGTGGTCTGTCTGGTCTGTCTGGTCTGTCTGGTCTGTCTGGTCTGTCTGGTCTGTCTGGT
This sequence comes from Phosphuga atrata, assembly GCA_944588485.1. Lineage (NCBI taxonomy): Eukaryota > Metazoa > Arthropoda > Insecta > Coleoptera > Silphidae > Phosphuga > Phosphuga atrata. The sequence goes on along the minus strand of OX155896.1, from coordinate 27,869,476 downwards.
CTGTCTGGTCTGTCTGGTCTGTCTGGTCTGTCTGGTCTGTCTGGTCTGTCTGGTCTGTCTGGTCTGTCTGGTCTGTCTGGTCTGTCTGGTCTGTCTGGTCTGTCTGGTCTGTCTGGTCTGTCTGGTCTGTCTGGTCTGTCTGGTCTGTCTGGTCTGTCTGGTCTGTCTGGTCTGTCTGGTCTGTCTGGTCTGTCTGGTCTGTCTGGTCTGTCTGGTCTGTCTGGTCTGTCTGGTCTGTCTGGTCTGTCTGGTCTGTCTGGTCTGTCTGGTCTGTCTGGTCTGTCTGGTCTGTCTGGTCTGTCTGGTCTGTCTGGTCTGTCTGGTCTGTCTGGTCTGTCTGGTCTGTCTGGTCTGTCTGGTCTGTCTGGTCTGTCTGGTCTGTCTGGTCTGTCTGGTCTGTCTGGTCTGTCTGGTCTGTCTGGTCTGTCTGGTCTGTCTGGTCTGTCTGGTCTGTCTGGTCTGTCTGGTCTGTCTGGTCTGTCTGGTCTGTCTGGTCTGTCTGGTCTGTCTGGTCTGTCTGGTCTGTCTGGTCTGTCTGGTCTGTCTGGTCTGTCTGGTCTGTCTGGTCTGTCTGGTCTGTCTGGTCTGTCTGGTCTGTCTGGTCTGTCTGGTCTGTCTGGTCTGTCTGGTCTGTCTGGTCTGTCTGGTCTGTCTGGTCTGTCTGGTCTGTCTGGTCTGTCTGGTCTGTCTGGTCTGTCTGGTCTGTCTGGTCTGTCTGGTCTGTCTGGTCTGTCTGGTCTGTCTGGTCTGTCTGGTCTGTCTGGTCTGTCTGGTCTGTCTGGTCTGTCTGGTCTGTCTGGTCTGTCTGGTCTGTCTGGTCTGTCTGGTCTGTCTGGTCTGTCTGGTCTGTCTGGTCTGTCTGGTCTGTCTGGTCTGTCTGGTCTGTCTGGTCTGTCTGGTCTGTCTGGTCTGTCTGGTCTGTCTGGTCTGTCTGGTCTGTCTGGTCTGTCTGGTCTGTCTGGTCTGTCTGGTCTGTCTGGTCTGTCTGGTCTGTCTGGTCTGTCTGGTCTGTCTGGTCTGTCTGGTCTGTCTGGTCTGTCTGGTCTGTCTGGTCTGTCTGGTCTGTCTGGTCTGTCTGGTCTGTCTGGTCTGTCTGGTCTGTCTGGTCTGTCTGGTCTGTCTGGTCTGTCTGGTCTGTCTGGTCTGTCTGGTCTGTCTGGTCTGTCTGGTCTGTCTGGTCTGTCTGGTCTGTCTGGTCTGTCTGGTCTGTCTGGTCTGTCTGGTCTGTCTGGTCTGTCTGGTCTGTCTGGTCTGTCTGGTCTGTCTGGTCTGTCTGGTCTGTCTTTTTTTTTTTATGGGGGACGTAGCAAGCACATTCAGTTGACTTGACAAGTGCCCCCCCTGGAAACTCACGGGCATCTTGGAACCGCTTTTCGCATATCTTCAAGATGGCGTTGGCTTCGATCTTACTTGATGTCCTTACATCCCGCATCCACGGAAGGTGATTAGGGGTTCAGGTTGTTTTCAGCTTTTGTTGTCTATGTTGTTTTGTCCGTTCATCCTGTTCTTTCATGCTTAGTATGTCCCTTATCATCATTTCTGTTGCAGACCAGTCTTCTTCACTCCTAAGCATTGTTTCCGTGAGTGTGCTAGTTTCTAAAATTCTTTTTGTTTTTGAAGTGTATATGTCCCTCTCTAAAGACCACCTAGGGCATTCGAAGATTGTGTGATACACACTATCTGTCTTATCACAATAAACGCACTGGTTGTCTGCTTCGCGCCCAATACTGTGCAGGTAGTCTTTGAAGCACCCGTGGCCACTAAGTGCCTGCGTCAGGTAGTAGGTAACTTGTCCGTGCCTTCTCGTGACCCATGGATCCAATTTTGGAATCAGGAGTCTCGTCCACTCACCCCTCTCTGAGGCTTCCCAGTACTCTTGCCAACTTTCGAGCATTTGGATCCTTGCCTTTTTTCGCAGTTCATTTTTGTTTTCACAGCTCCTTTCTTTATAAAGCGTGTCTCTCTCTTCAACAAGAAGTTTTATAGGAGCTATTCCCGCAATAACAAGAAAGGCGTCACCTGAGACGGTCCTATATGCGCTGGACACGCGTAGCGCCATTTTTCGTTGAATGGATTGCAGTTTTTGCCTTAGATTTGCTCTCTCCATGGCTCGCTTCCAGATTGGTGCTGCGTAGAGCATGGCAGATTCGACAACTGAACACAAGATCCTTCGTTTGGAGCTCTTAGGACCACCTACAGTTGGCATAAGTTTTCCAAGTGCCGCTGAGGTTTTTAATGCCTTCCCAGCTGCAAGAACAATGTGCTGCCGAGAGGAAAGATTTTTATCTATAGTTACGCCTAAGTATTTAATGGCCTCCTTTGGTACTATTGTTTCGCTTTTTATTTTAAATGTGACTGGTCCTACTTTCATTCTTCCTGTCAATAAAACCGCTTCTGTCTTTTCTGGAGCGAGTTTTAGATGTTTTTTCTCCAACCAGTTGTCTATTAGTGCTATGGCTTTGTTCGCCATATTTATAACACAGTTTTCTGTTAATCCAGTGACAATGAGGGCCAAGTCGTCGGCGAAACCGACAGCTTCCACTCCCTCTGGCAACTTCAGTCTAAGGACTCCATCATACAGGATATTCCACAAAGTTGGTCCCATTACTGAGCCTTGTGGAACACCACTGTAGATTTGTCTGTCTACGCTTTCACCCTCTGCCTCTATAATAATTTTTCGGTTGCAGAGGTAGCTGCTTACGAGTTTCAGGAGATACGGAGGGAAGTCTCTTGATATTAATTCTTCAACAATATTTTTCCAAGCAACGGAGTTGAAGGCGTTCTTAACGTCTAGCGTTATGAGTGCGCAAATTCTTCTTTTCCCTCGCAATCCTTCTGCAGCCACTTCTGCCAGCTTTAGTACTCTCATTATTGCGTCTATAGTTGAGAGTCCCTCCCTGAAGCCGAATTGCTTTCTGGATAGATCTTTACTGTTCCTAAGTTGCTGTTTTATTCTCCCTACTACCATTTGTTCTAGCAATTCCCCAGTTACATCTAGCAGGCAAATTGGCCTGTACGATGATGGATCCTGTAAAGGTTTGTCTCCTTTTCTTAACAGGACCAGTCTTGATTTTTTCCATATTTCAGGGAAGTTACCGTTTTTTAATATATTGTTGAAGATGTCTAACAAGAAGTCTGGGCAACTGTTTGCGGCAATCTTTATTGCTTCAGCTGGTATCCCGTCGGGTCCTGGAGCTTTATTGTTTCGAAGGCGCATACTTGCTCTTCTTAGTTCTTCTAAGGAAAAGTTTTCGTTTGCCAGTTCTTCGGGAAAATCCCACATTGGGGCCTCGTGAATTGGGAATAGGGCATCAACGGCTTCTTGCACTCTTTTCATAGGTAGGTTGGCATTTGTGTGCCTTACCTTGAGTTCCTGTGTAGCGATTTCGTATGCGTTTCCCCAGACGTTTTGATCTAGCTTGTGGCAGAGTTCAAGCCAGTGGTGTCTTTTGGACCTATTTATTTCAATCTTTAGAGACCGTTTTATATCCTTATACAGGTTTCTACAGTGTTGTGTGCTCTGCGCGTTTTTGTCTCGTTTGACTTTTCGTTGATAGCATCTTCTTGCTGCAATGCACTGTGCTCTTAATTTGGAAATCTCATCGCTCCACCAGTATACTAGCTTCCTCCGTGTTTGTTTTTTGTTTCTGTTTAGTGTGGAATCACAGGTTCGTATTAGAACTTTTATTAGCATCTCTGGAGTGCGCTCTGTCGTCTGGCTAATTTCTGTTCGCAGTTTTTCTGCGAACTTTGTTTCATCCAGATGTTTGGTTCCCCATCTTTTATACTTTATCTCTTGAATAGGAAAGTCTATCGCGTTTCCTTCTATCCGGTAGCAGAGGTAGTTGTGATCGCTTAGTGTCTCCCTGCTTAGCACCTTCCAATTTTTTATTTTGTTTGCCAGGCCAGATGTAGTTATTGTGAGGTCTATTATGGATGTTGATTCCCTTCTCTCAAACGTCGGGGTGTTCCCTTCATTTATTATGACTAGATCCAGTTCGGATAGCCAATCCATGATTAAATCTCCCCTTACATCCATTACTCGGCTTCCCCAGTAGGGAGATTTGGCATTAAAATCACCCGCTATCAGTTTTTGCTTATTTGAGACTCTTAAATGTTGTTTTAAGTTTTCCAGTGACGCTTCCAACTGTTCGAGGGTATCATTTGGTGAGAAGTAGCAACTGTAAATGAATGCTTCCTTCAACTCAACCCACACAAAACCTATCCCACTTCCATGATTAAGCACAATTATTTCCTTATTGACAACTCTGATTGCAGCGTCAAGTTTTATTTCTTTAAACCAGTCTCCCGTGTTAATTATCTTTGTGTTAGGCTCACTGATGATAATTATGTCGCTGTTGAGATCTGCTACTGTGGCGTTGAGTAGGTCATGTGCAGCCCGGCACCGCATGCTATTTATTTGGATTATACTGGGCATTGCGATGTTTGATAATTTCGCCTTGCCTCTGATAAAGCTTTCCGGAAGATAGGGCACATTCCCGAGTCGGCTCTGTGTCCCTTAGCCTTGCAGATTAGAAATGGACAATATTCTTCCTTCTTGCAATCCTGTGCCTTATGACCCTCTTCTCCGCATCTAAGGCATAGCTTTCGCCTGTCTGGTCCTCTACAATCTTTTTCAAGGTGGCCTGTTTCCCAACATTTATAGCATTTTACTATATTTATTCTTTCGTGGATCCTGCATTCTACCATCCCTATCTTTATTCTCCCGCTGTTGACTACTTTAGCTGCTATTTCCTGGGGGACCGAGAGAGTTGCAGCTTGGCTCTCTCCATAGGCCGGTCTAAGATTTAAGACCCTGATGTCATCATTTTCTACTCCAGTGTTTTTTTTAATGGCCTCGATAATTTCCAACTCAGTTGTGACCGCATCCAGATCTTTGATATGTATAATTTTTTCCTCCGTCTTGAGTCGAACCTCGGCGGATGGACATTTTTTCCTAATCTCTTCCCCTAGTCCCCGGGCCTTGCCACCTGTGACTTCGAGAAGGAGTTCGAAAGTCTTAGCCTTCCTGGCTCCCGTGATAGTGGCGCCGATTATCTTCGCATCTACATTTGCTCTGACCATTTTTAGCAGGTCAGGGAAAGAGCTTCCCTCTGATTTTATTATTACGGCTTCTGTTTGTTTGTGTTTTTCTTTTCCTTGGCTTCCTTGGTTCAATTCTCTTCGTCCTGTGGATGGTTTTGCCTTTTTAATGATTTCCGTCCATTTGTAGTCTGATCCTGGTTTCTTCCCGGTCTCTGCAGATGGTTCGTATGGGCAATAGACTCTGATTGCTATGTCGGTTTTTGTAAACACAAACTCGACTATTTTTTTTGTCATAGGCCAATCGGTTTTTCTGGGTCTAAGGATAGCCAGATTTTTTCTGCCATTTTTTTCAGAATTGTGTTTTAGTTTCTCTAGGCAAGCATAGAGGTCCTTGAAATCAACATCATCGGTCGTCGATTTTCTGTTCACCATTTGATGGACATATCTGTCCGTTACTGTAATATCCCCGTTTTCATCTGGGGTACCGATTGTATGCTTTAGGTAGACAATTTTTCCCACCTTTGGGACTTGCTTCAGCATCTCCTCAGGTCTTGCATAAGCCTCTGTCAATGCCCTTGGTACTCCTTGCTCAGGCTGTAGGAGTTCGTCGACGCACCAGGCAATATCCCAGTCTGGGGTTGTGGCTAGTGCGTTTCCCTGGCCAACTTGTACTCTCTTATAGGCATCCCTCGGCCAATCCTTTGCAGATATTTTCTCGAAATCTTCGAAGGTTTTGCCATCTTCTATCTCGGAGCATAGTTCTGCTAGCTCTTTTTCCTCATCACTGGTGGTAGTTTGTGTAGTTATGCTGCATGTTTTAACGCAACGTTTACTCTCTTCTATATTTGTGTTATGGGTCAATTGGCCGCTGATCCATATCCTCTTAAGAGACCCTGTTAATGCCCAAATCTCTTATGTCACCTTTTTAATTTCGTTTTTAGTGCTGGGAGTTGCCTTAACTAACGTCCTGAGATCAAGAGATCTCGCAATCAGTTTTCTGGTAATTTCCTCTAGGTCATTTCCTGTTACAAACGGAGGATTTGCGATGTCTTGGCGTTTGCGTTTGGCCTGCTGTTCCTCCGTATGGGAGGTGTTGGGATTTCCAGTGAGTGAGTTTGACCTCTCCCTATGTGCCAGTTTGGAAGGAGGTGTCCTTTGAACCCCGTCCCCCCTCGCAAAAGGATTTTTTCCCCAGGCTTCTTCGCTCCCTTCTGCCATTTCTGGGTTTGCCAGAAAGAGAGAAAGAGTAAAATCTTCCAAAAAGAGGGTTTATTTGTTTATTTTTCCTTCAGTATGTGTGTTTATTGGGGAGGAATATATTCATGGTAATATTTATAGTAATATTCAAAGTAAACTTTAATACAAAATTTCGATATTAGATTTTAACACTGAATTTTTATGAAAAAGTGTAAATGCACAGCTGGGATCGAACCCAGGCAGGCCGAATCCAGATTCCGGCGCTTTTACCACTTGCGCTACTTAAGACTGAACAACAATGTGAAGCTGACAATTTCACATTTAACTATGTCACGATGATCTTTCAACACGTGCTTAGAAAAGAGTTTTTAGATTGAGGTTAGTTTTTAATTAATTAATAACTAAGGTGTATACTTAGCTAAGTTTGCTGTATGCGAGCATATGTCCAGGATATATAGTACAACACAGAAAATATATACAGTTTACGAGGAAATATGTACAAAAGCAAGATATTGAACATAGAACACTATAAATACGGCGAGTCTCTGTCTCTAGATTAATTACACAATATTGAGTCTTCTCTCACACTACAGTTTATTGTTTCTATAAACACTGGCAAATTCTGGTCTGGTCTGTCTGGTCTGTCTGGTCTGTCTGGTCTGTCTGGTCTGTCTGGTCTGTCTGGTCTGTCTGGTCTGTCTGGTCTGTCTGGTCTGTCTGGTCTGTCTGGTCTGTCTGGTCTGTCTGGTCTGTCTGGTCTGTCTGGTCTGTCTGGTCTGTCTGGTCTGTCTGGTCTGTCTGGTCTGTCTGGTCTGTCTGGTCTGTCTGGTCTGTCTGGTCTGTCTGGTCTGTCTGGTCTGTCTGGTCTGTCTGGTCTGTCTTGTCTGACTGGTCTGTCTAGTCTGTCTGGTATGTCTGGTCTGTCTGGTCCGTCTGGTCCGTCTGGTCCGTCTGATCTGTCTGGACTGACTGGTCTGTCTGGTCTGTCTGGTCTATCTGGTGTGTCTGGTCTCTCTGGTTTGTCAAAATCAAAATCATTTTTTTTTCATTTTACGATGTACAAAAAAAAATACATATTGAATTTGTCAGTAAAAAAATCATTAAGGCTATAGTGTAGCACTTCGCGATTAACATTATTTTAAGTTTTTTTCTAAAAGATTTTTGGTAAGTTTCTTGAGTCAGCATATTTGGAAACTTGTTATAGATTTGGATTCCAATCTTGTTTGGTGCTTTGCAGCAAATTGTTAAATTTGATGTTGTAGTTCGTAGTTGCTTTTGACCTCTTGTATAGTGATGGTGTAGGTCTATGTTTCTTATAATTGAGGCCTTATTCCTATGAATATGGCATGCAGTTTCCTATATGTATATGGATGGTATCTTAAGGTTTAGCTATTTAAAATAGGGCATACAGGATGTTGTTCAACCTATACCTATGATTGCCCTAATGATTCTCTTTTGGGCTTTGAAGACGCTTTGAGTTTGTGGAGAGGGTCCCCAAACTATAATCCCGTACGAGATGGCATATTGTACCTCCGCGTGGCATATATTTAACACCACAGATTGTTCTACTAAACAGCGGATATTACTAATGAGGTAGGCTTTATAATTTAATTTCTTGGTTATGCGATCAATATGGATACTCTAAATTAGATTTTCTTTAAAATTTACTCCAAGAAATTGAACTGTGTCGGTCCTTTGAACGGTTGCGTTGCCTATTTTTAGTGTTAAATCATCTTCTAGCAAACTACAGGTTGTTTGAAATATAATATATTTTGTTTTTGCAATATTTAAATATAAGTTGTTGGCAGAGAACCATTGATAGACGTCAGTTAGAAGCTCATTTGCCTCTGATTCAGCTTTTTGTACAGCTATAAAACTGGAATCGTCTGCGTAGAGAATGCATTCCCTGCCCTTTAAATATTGTATCAGGTCTGCAGTATATAGAGAAAACAATAAAGGCGCTAATACATTTCCCTGTGGTACCCCGATATCTGTTGTTAATTGCATTCTTTTGTGTAAAAATGATTCGAACCATCTACCAATTTTGCCTCGAATTCCGCATCTATATAATTTTTCTATTAGTTTTTCATGCGACACACAATCAAAAGCTTTGGTCATGTCACAGCAAATCCCCACAGGACGTTTCCCTTTATCTATCTCCTCTAGTATTCTTTCATAAAAAGCGCTAATTGCTGTTTCCTTTTTAATTGTAGTGGATCTGTCAGCCCTGAAGCCATGTTGTTGGGTAGGAATTAAATGGTATTTATCGATAAAACATTTTATTTTTTTCTCAACGCAATATTCCATAATTTTTGATACCACCGATAGAAGTGATATTGGTTTGTAATTCATAATGTCTGTCTTATCTCCTTTCTTATATACGGGTATTATTTTTGAGATTTTTAGTAGCTCAGGAAATTCTTCACTTTCTATAGAGTTATTAACAATGTCAGTAATTGGGGCTGCAATTTCGTTCTTGAATTCCTTAAATAATTTATATGGCAGTAAGTCCGGGCCACTGCAGGATTTGTTCTTCAGTTTAGCGATGATCTTCTGCACCTCTTCTGTTGTGAATGTGTCTATATACATTGAGTTCATATTATATGGTACGTGTGTATTTGTGACAGACAGACCATTTGGGTTCGGTTGATGATATTTGCTACAACTGCTGCTGCATTCTTGAAGTGGCTAGTGAATAAGGTAGCTATTGCATGCGGATATTTAGTCAGTTTGTTATTTACTTTTAATTGTATTTTATCCACTGGACGTATTTTGATTTCATTTTATTATATTCCACAGTGTTTTTTGTTTATTTTCGGCTTGTTCTATAATTTTGCTAAAGAAACTTTTTTGGTGTATATTATAAATTTGATTTGTTTATGTTTTTGTTTTTTGTACTTCTTGCGAAGTTTTAGGTACTTTTTTTAGAATATACAAATCCTTTAATCTTTCTGCAGGTAATTTTGTTTGTATGTTTGTCTACGTTTTATATAGCTGTTGTTTGATTTTTGTTTGAAGTGAGAAGCAAACAGAGAAATGATAATGCATGGTGTTTATGAAGGTGATGGTTTTTTCATTGCAATTATTTTTGTTGAAGACATCTTAAAATTTTTCTTTTTTTAAAGCGTCCGAAAAACCTGCTTTATTTTATACACTGAATTTCCTCTTGAATATATAATTTTGTTTGATAGGTTTAAGTGTATCAGTGCTCAGATTAGTGATTGCACGATGTTCAGACAGAGGAGAGTCTTGAACATTGATTATTGCTGTGGGAAAACATATTTTTATAAATATGTTGTCTATCCTCGTCTGCGATTTTGTAGAAATTCTAGTATATTGATGAACCTGTTCAATTAGACCGAAGGACAGTAATAAATTTACTAAAATTGATTTTTCTCTTGATATATCTGCAAAGTTTATATTAAAGTCACCAACAAAGATTTTGTGTAATTTTCATTGCCGTTTTCTACGTAGTTTTTTTATGTATATCCACCAGCACTTTTTCGAGAACCGTGAAGAATGTTATTACACACCCCGTAGGCGGTTTGTAGAGATTAACTATAGAAGTAACTTCACAAAGTTCAATTTGTTTTGTTTAAATTTGATATTTCACTATTGTCATCTTGCAAGGTACTTGTCCAGATAGCTACCCCACCTTCACTAGATTGATTTCTACAGTACTGACATATATACAGTATACTACAGTACTGACATAATTATATTTGTAGTTTTGTATATGCAGCGTTTTGCTTGTTTCTACGTCCATCCATGTTTCTGTTATATAACATATGTCTGCAACATATAAATACCGGCTTAAGTTCTTCAACAGCAATTTCTAATTGAGCGATTTTATGTCGAATACTTTGTATATTCATGTAAAATATTATATATTGGAATATTTTATTATAAACTGTTTTATAGTAAGTTGTTATGCTATTTGTTGGTATTACTAAGGGTGTTTGTGGTATTGGCTTCCATGTCGAGTGGCTTCCATGTTGGAAAATTTGATGTATGTGATCTGTATATTATTCTAAAATTCAATCTTTCATATAGAATGCCTTCCGGCCAAAATGATACATCATACACCTGTTCTTTTAATGAATGGTCTAATCTTACTTTAAATCATTTATTATCTTTTTATTTTTAGTTTTGGTATGATTTCCTCAACAATGAAATTATTTACTTCTTGATTTGTTTTTATAACTAAATAATTCTTAACCAATTCTTCTGATACACGGTCCAGAATCAGTCGGTAGTGTTTCTGGCAGCGTGTTCTCTTTGTTTACTTTTGTTTTTGTAGGATTTTCATTGACGTTTAGTAGTTCTATTTGTGCCTCTAAGGTAACTGCGTATTTTTTTTAGAATATCATTTTTATTTTCCATTTCTGTAAGAAGTCTTTGTAAATACCTATTTTCACAAACCTATGTCTGGCCCGTCTGGCCTGTCTAATCTGTTTAGTCTTGTTTGTCTAGACTTGTTTGTCTAATGTGGTCTGTTTAGTCTTGTTTATCTAATCTTGCCTGTCTAGTCTTTTCTGTCTAGTCCTGTCTGGGTGCGTCTTGATCTAGAATATATTTCATTTTCAACTATTTAAGTTTTACACATAATCTAGACTAGTTTCAGTAATTGACAAGTTTCACTTTCAATATTCAATTTAATTTTTTCTTGTTTCATGATTTTCTATATTAAATTTTTATTTAATAGTTTTCGAGTTTTCTATTATATCTAGCCTTCTAACTGATCTTAACCAGGTATGATTTCTTAGATCACGTAGAAGATGGAATATTATTATTAGATCTAAAATATTTGTAGTTTCATAGAGTGTAGAATATAACGAATTATAATGTGATGTAAGCTAGATATATATACTGACTTAAACTAGATCTGGTGTTCAATATTCTAACTAGAATCCTATATGATGTGGACTGGTTCTGGATTCTAGATGAAAAGTGACGTAAAAAAGACATAATACACAAGCTCCAATCTAAACTATATCTACTTAATTTACATTAAGTAATATTGCACACAACTTAGATTTATTTTTACAAATTAGTTGTATTAGAGTTTAATTACTTTTAGGTTAAATTAATTTTTTATGCTATCCATTTTTCCTACTAAATAAGCTTTATTTTAGTAGAATTTTGTTTTCGTGTAAAATATGAGGCTATTGGTTTTTGCAATATATGGGCCGATTAAAAGTTTACATTTGAAAAGTTTGCAAATTTATAGCGCACTGTTCCAACTACACTCGTACGAATCATTTTTTTACCCGTCAAGCCCAATAAAATATACATTTCAAAAAAATAATAAAATGCGGTTTTCAACTGATTTATGTAGTATTATTATGTATTATGTAGTATTAATAAAATTTAATACAAATCTAGTCTAGACTTATCTAGTAATGTCCGTTCCTGCTCTCGGTCCTAATCTGTCCTAATCTCGTTCTTTTGTATAATCTCTGTTAGAAACAAGGTAAACACGCTTACAATGTTAATCTGATTACTAAAACTTCTAAACTAAATCTCAACTAGTAGAAATAATGTGCAAACATAACAGCAAAACTTTAATTATTAAAATTGTTTTTATTTGCCTTTTTTCACTGCTTCTGCAATCGGCTGAATACCATAAATTTCGCTGTGTTGCGTTATATTTCTAGGTTTTCGCTATTAACGGCGAGCATACGCAGCAAAACTTTCCTCTTTCTCCGAGCTTAATGCAAGTTACACTATAAAACTATCTGTGGCAAAGTTTGCGAATGCACTCCGGCTGTCGCAATATTTCCAAATCAGCAAATCAGCATTAATATCCCCTCCAATTATTTCTTTACAAAGATATCAATATCAGTTTTCCAAAAGCTTTTATTTACAAAAGTTTCACCAACTTCAACAATAAACTGATAGAATACATAATATCAGACAAAACTATACAAGACCAGACAAAAACAAAACTAGAAGGGCGGAAAAAATTACCCATTTTAGTGCCGGGCGAAAAAGAGGTGATTATTCGAAGATGACCTAATACCGACCGCTGAACAGTAAGGCCTCTTGTACATGACACGGTTTCTTAACCGTACGGCGTGTTCGCCGTACGGCTAAGAAACCGTGCTAGCTTGTATATGACACGGCAAAGCCACCGTACGAAACAACGGCCAGCTACGGCTCAGATGCGTTTTATCTGGTCAAGTTGCAGGACGTGCGTCATAAATCCTTATATAAAAAAAATGATCATTGCTTACTACATGTATAGGAAACTCAAAAAAGAAAGACACATTAAAAGAAGGTTTTGGATACATCCGATTATAGAAAAAAGGGAGGAATTTGGCGCATTTTACACACTTGTGAAGAATCAACTGAGGGATGATGAAGACAAGTTTTTTAATTATTTTAGAATGCAGAAAACGACATTCGACAAATTGCTGATTGCAAGAATTATCGCAGAAATTAAAACATCAAGATACTAATATGCGACCCAGTATATCGCCCACAGAAAGATTGGCTGTAACTTTGAGGTAAGTACAAAATTAAATTGCATACTTTTATTTAAAACTATTTATTTAACACACTAAAAAAAAAGTACGGTAATTATAATATTTATAAATAAGTACTTTAAACATAAGCTAAACATATTACTGGAATGCAGAACTGAAATCGAATTCTCCTTCAATACTAGCTTGAGAATCTGCAGAGGTACTTTCATCATTCGCACTGTATACAGATTCTTGCGATTCGGGTTGCTCGGGGATTGGCTTTGACCCAGAGCCGTGTTCAAACTCGTATGAAGAAGTCTGAGGATGACTGATTCTGAATCCTGATCTAGCAGCTGTAGAATGCCCATAGGTTGACAACTGCGAATTTGCCGATGCTGTGCCACTTAGATATCCTTGATGGCCATGATCCCATTGGTTTCTTGATGTAGATATATATTGCTCTCTGTGTTGAATGCTTTTAATGATTGAAATGACTTTAATCTGAAAGTCTATCATATTTTCATCACTAAACTTGTTAACTGTATCAGCGATTCCTCTAAAAAAGTTCATACTACGATTTCTCTCTCTCTCGTTCCGTTCTGTTGACTCCATAAACTTCATAAACTTAATGTCAACTTCACTAAGTTCATTTTTTTTTAATTTTGTAGCCCTTTGAGTCTCACTACTTTTAGCGTTCCCCAAGCTTGATTGATTCTGGTCATGGATTGATTCTTCATTACTGAATCTAGAATCATTAACATGTTCATTCATGTTGGAATCGGTCTTGTGATGCTCAACATTTTTTTTTATGAATGACATTTCATCATAAAACATGTATTTTTTTTTTGCTCCAGAACCAGACCTGAACTCATTAATTTTTTTGTGATATTTTATCCAATTATCTTTCATATTGGTCCACTCCTTCATCACCACTTATACAACACTACTACAACACAAATAATATATTTTTTAATAAAAATCATATTTTTTTTTAATATTTCAGGTATCTAGCAACAGGGGATACCTTTACTGACCTACACTACAATTATAGAATTGGAATTAAAACCATAAGTTGCATCGTGCGTGAAGTTTGCTACTAAATTTGGTTAGAACTGTGTAAAGAATATATGAAAATGCTAACTAAAGAAGACTGGCTACAAATGGCAAACAAATTGATTCAATTGCTTCGACAGCGGTTCGATGTTTTTAAATTACAAACATTTTTTTCCATAGTTTTAATGGCGGTAGTAGATAGCGATTACAACTAGCGAAACCACTTACTTCGTCCATTCGGAGGTCATCAACTTGATCAATTAAAACGAACGTTTAACTATAGACTCACAAGAGCACGAAGATTTGTTGAATGTGCTTTTGGCATTTTATCCAATAAATGGCGTATTTTTCACCGGCCAATGAATGTTTCCATCGATTTGGCAGTAGATATTGTGAAAACATGTTGTGTTTTGCAAAATTTTGTACATAAGGAGGAAAGGTTTCAGTTACATAATGCGAGTGAAAACGAGCCCACTCTTGATTCAGAATCGGAACTAATACAACTACCTATCACGAATGTAGTTTGCGGAAGTTTGGCAGCTAATGAAGTTCGCAACAGAAATGCACAATATTTTATGTCAAACGAAGGTAGCCTCTCTTATCAAAATAACTATGCTTAATTAATTATTAAAATTTTGTAAATTAAAATTATATATCAATATATCTGTTACTTACGAAAATTGTTTTTTTCTTCACCACTTAAATCTTCAAACGTCGGCTGTAAATGAATAAAGATTTCTTTCCAAGAATCATATTTTAACCTCTTATTTTTATAATTGTCGATGGTCTTATCCCAAATTATGGGCCTTTCTTGAATTAAAGTAATCAATATTTCTTGATTTATATTCATTTTAAGAATGATTTGTGAAAACTGTCCTGCAAACCAATTGAAAAAAATTGTCGCCGTGAAAAAGTCCGGCGCCGTCGACAGACACCCATATATTGCAATACAATACTGTTGAAAAACACACCGTGCGTAGACGCGGTGCGCCGAAGGGCAGACACGGTACATACGGCGGCGGCGCCGTGCCGTGGTTGCGCCGTGTATGTCAACAAGCTTCCATAGTGATCCATACAACACTGACGACTGTGCCTACACACGGCGAATTAACCGTAGATTTTCACGGCGAAAAACCGTGTGTGTACAAGAGGCCTAAGGCTCACTACACACGTACCGTGTGGATGTATCCGGCGCAGACCCGGCACCGGGTGGAGGGGGTGGTGTTGCATAGTCTAGCATGGAGGACTCATTTTGTCGGGTTGTCACCGGCCGGCCCCCACTGGCCATCCGGCTGCCGGGTACCGGCTCGGCTGTGGAACTGTATTGAAGCTTGCACACATGCCGGTCCGGCAGTGGACCGTCTTCACTTGTCGAGTGGGTGCACCCAATGTTTTCCTTATTTTTTTTTCTTGCGAAGTAACCGCCGATAAAGTAACCACATACAAATAACTCTTACGCTATCCATTTTGTACTGAAGTCAAATAAATACACTGATCGTAGCTCGACCTCGTGGGCCATCGGGCCGGTTCCGGACAAATCCATCCGGCATGTGTGTAAGGTGTTCAACCCGCTGCCGGGCCTGCGCCGGATACATCCACACGGTACGTGTGTAGCGAGCCTAAAGCGCTTCAAGGTGCGGGCCTGTATATCGGCTCTGGCAGTTTCCGCCATTGCACCGAGATCTGATATATCGGCCTCCGGCACTAAAAGGGTTAATCAAATCTAGATTGACAAAACTAATCAGACAGTACAAACTTATTAATGGAAATATAGCTTGAATATATAAATATATTCAACCTGTTCGTAGCTCTATAATATTATGTCTTATTAAGACTATGAAAAAATCTCATGTTGAAACAACTAATTCCTGATAAGTATCACAGAGAATATTGAATTATACAACAGACATTTGCATGTTATATACTAGTCCCAATCCATTTTCATGTCACTAACAGAACTAGACAAATTAAATTGTTTTTTAAGATCGTTTCTTTGTATTTAAATTAAGTGGATAGCCATCTGCAGACGCGTTTCGAGATCTATCTCTAGTCTAGTTCTGTTAGTGACTGGGATGAATGAAGGAATGAAAATGGACAGGAACTAGTAATAACATGGAAATGTCTGTTGTATAAATTCAATATCCTGTGTGATATTAGCCAGGAAGTAGATGTTCCAACATGAGATTTGTTCATAGTCTTAATAAGACTTAACCCTCCGGAGGTAAGGGTGGGTCGTATCCGACCCATGCGTTTAGTTAAGTTTAAGTTTTCGCATGCGCGGGGTCTGTGATTCACATCAACTGCCAGGAACCCTATGAGTCAGTTGTTATCAAGCCATTAGAGAGTCCAGTCAGACAAAGGTAAGTGATCACATTATCTTAATCTAGATTTTCTGCACCTGTCCATTATATGGGTCGTATCCGACCCCACCTTACCTCTTATGCACTGGATTCCTGGGTCTATCTACCTGACAAATACCATATTTTTTTATTACAATATTTTGCATAGTTTTTGTTTGTTTTTTCTTATAGAGCGATGAGTCGTAATCGACTTTTTACTTCACCAGAAGAAGCTCTTAAGGAACTTCGACGACAACAAGAAGAGTCAGACTCTGACGAGACAGAATATGAAGAAAATATTTCTGAACCAGAAGACAACATCCTCCAACCAGATTATCGATCTGAAGATTTATTTGATGCAGATGACTGCATTGAAGAAGAAAGTCTACCTGTGAATGATGAATCTTTACATAATATAAACATTTTCTTGGTAGAGATGGAGAAACAATTTGGGCAGACAACCCTACAGTTTCCAAATTCAGTAGAACGCCAAAATCTAATATTATAAGTCATCTCCCTGGTCCAAAAGGTGAGGCTAGAGGAGTAATAGATGAAAATAAACTTTATTCTCTGTTTATAAATAATGAAATATTAGAAGAAATTGTAGTTCAAACAAATTTTGCAATTGATCGAGTAAAGACAAATTACTCTTCTAAACAATGGTTTATTTCCCAAACATCTTTAGTGTAAATAAAAGCACTGATCGGTTTGTTATTTTTTAGTGCTGTGTTGAAAGATTCCAATTTGAATACTTAAGATATGTTTTCAAAAATCTTTGGCCCACCCATTTTTCGCTCTACATGTCCGAAAAAAGGTTTCACTTTTTCTTGTGTAATCTAAGGTTCGATGACAAAACTTCTAGAGAAATGAGGCGCATTACAGACAAATTTGCACCATTTCAAAACATATGAACGATTTTTGAAGCAAATTGCAGCAAATATTTTACGCCCTCAGAATATCTGGCAATCGATGAAACGCTCCATGGTTTTCGAGGAAAGTGCCCGTTTAAAACATATATCCCGAGTAAACCTGATAAATATGGATTAAAAATTATTTCTGCATGTGAGAACCTTTTATTTTATGGATGGAATACCTTATACAGGGAAAACTAGTTAACGAAGATCAGAAGTGTCTTTGCCTACTCAATATATTTTAGAACTTACAAAACCTATTTGGGCAACTAAGAGGAACATTACAGTCGACAACTGGTTTAGTTCGTATCAGCTAGCTGAAGAGCTGGAGAAAAAACAGCTAACATTGGTGGGAACACTAAGACAAAATAGGCCCCAAGTTCCTCATATAATGTTCGCCAAAAATCCGGTTAAATTCTTTCGTATTTCTTTACCAGGATGACAAGACACTTTTAGCCAATACCCCTAAAAAGAATAAAAAAGTGCCTAGTACTTTCCTCTATGCATTTTTCAGGGAATGTAAATGAACACATAAAGGTACCAGAAATGATAGAGTTTTATAATTTGACGAAAGGTGGAGTCGATGTACTGGATAAATTTTGTCATGACAAGACAACCAAGAGATCGAGCAATAGATGGCCTATGGTATTTTTTGGCATCCTTGACATAAGTGCAGTAAATGCATTTATCATTTGGAAATGGAACTGTAATGAGTCGTCATATTCGAACATAGCAAGGACAAAAGTCTTACAGAACCAATAATGAAGCAAAGGGCACAAAATCAGCACCTTCCGAAGGAGTTACGTTCAACTATATGCTATGTGTTAGACATGGAAGAAAAAGACAAAGAAATCCCAGCTCGTACTTCTTCTCAAAAACGAAAAAGGTGTGGCTTCTGTGATATCAAAAAAGATAGAAAATGTAGCTTTTTTTGCTGCATATGTTATATGTGATTATGCGGTGAACATAAATCAGTGATCTGTAATTTTTGTTTAAAAAAATAGTTAATTTTTAAAATATTGAATCATCTTGTATTTTTTTCATCATTATATTTTTAAAATATATGATTCCTTGTTTCCTATCAGTATGTGTGATAACTTAGATCCCAAACCATCCTAAAATAATTTTAAGTCATCTGGGTCGGATCCGACCCGACCTTACCTTCCCTGCCACTTAGATAAACCTCTGGAGGGTTAATATTATAGAGCAGGCCTGCATAACTGCTCTCGGGCCGCTTGTATCCCGCCAACACCCAGACGGCGGCCGCGAATCCATTTGTGTAGGTTGCGCAAACTCGGTCTGTTCGTGCTGGGAAGTTGGCCGATCCACGCGAGGCCAGCCCCGAACGAAAACACACGAATGCACTTGCACATCTTTCAGGATCTTGTACCATGTACCAAATAAAAATTGTATTGGTACACAATTATACCTACTTAAAAAAAGTGTACCAACTTTTTTTTCAAATACCAGCTTTTAACGAGATTTGTACGAGGTTTATTAAGCCACTTAGTTGCGTAATTGTGTTCGAACAGTAGTGTAGTCTGTGCAAATTCCGTGCTTTTAGTTCATTCAAATTATACTTACGAATACCTTATTATGAGTGCCTTTTTTAAGAAAAAAAAAAATGAATGGAAACAGGAAAAGAAAAATAGAAACAGAGCACAGAGTTTTCAATCCTGAGTGGACAAAAAAATATTTTTTTACCGCATATTGATTTCGAAAAGTTTTATCAAAACAAAGAAATAATTAAAGCAGAGAAATCATTGAAAAGCCTTGGTGAAGAGCAGCAATTGATGTGATGCCTAGCAAAAAAAGCTTTCAGATTTCTAAGGAAATTACAACTGCTGGGAAATCATTTACCGAAGGTGAGTTTGTAAAGCAGTGCATGTTGATTGCTGTGTCTCAATTGTGTTCTGTAAAATACAATTATTTCACAATATCAGTTTATCACGGATGACAGTGCAAAGAAGATTTACTGATATTTCCAGCAACCTTCAAAGTCAATTAATTCAGAACGCTCGTAAATTCGGCTTTTATTCTCTCGCTATGGATGAAAGCCCAGCTGCAACATATACCGCTTTTCACTTCTCATCTTCATTAGAGGTGTTGACAAAAATTTTGAAATTACCGAATAACTCGCTGGATTGTGCTCAATGTCAGGTCGCACAACCGGAAAAGAGATTTAAAGTAAAGTGATAAAGTTCTTGAAACATAAATTTGATTTTACAATCTTAGTGGCTACTTGTACAGACGGTGCTCGGAATATGACCTGAATTAACAATAACGGAGCAGTTGCGCTTTTTGAAAACTTTAATGTGAAAAAATAACCAAATATCACTGTATTATACATCTG